>CAEGAG010111422.1:0-45915 GCA_903067065.1 Brachyrhaphis terrabensis | reverse complement strand
ATTGATTTCCAAATAAAAATACTTAGTATATGTCTTCATTGGTAGGTTCAGATAATTCTCAATAGTAATTATAATTACTATCCAGAATTTTATTGTTTTACTAAACATGTAAATATAGAGTATAAAATGTTAACCTAGTATCAAGAATCAGTGGAACAGACAATAGCTAACTTGTACAAATTGTTATTTAATGTAATAATTTAGAAACCATGTAAACGTTCTTAAAAATTTAAAGCGTACTAATGAAAACGTATGCCACTCTAAACACTGCGTCAGATGACGTCAGAACGCTCATCCAATCCGATGCGTCCGCCTCGTCAGCTTTAGGATTCCTGTAGGCGGAGAGCAGATTCCGGTTCCGGGTGTCTTCATTTCCCAGTCGGAGGTTTTCAGACCTCCGATTATGATATTTTACCATAAAACTTCTCCTCACTGACAACTGATTAAAACACCGGTTGCCTCACTGGAACAAGCCACACCGAAGCAGCGAACATGACGACCCGCTCGGAGAGAGAGAAGGCCCAGAAACTTAACGAGCAGCACCAGGCCATCCTGTCCAAAATGCTGAGGGAGGAAGACAACAAGTACTGCGCCGACTGCGAAGCGAAAGGTGCGGCGTTCACTGCGCACAGTGTTTTATTGGTTGTGTAAAACGTGTAGTCTTTTAAATCTATCGGCAGAGAAAAAAACAGCACCGCCTTACCGTTGTGTTGCTCTTTTAAGCTAAACGGCTCAAACTGGTCAGCTGACATTTCTTCCCCCTAAGCTAAACTAAGTTGCTAAGCAGCGAGCTAACTTCTGTAAATCTACCTAAGCTCCCCCGCTGCTTCCATATACCCGCCGCTTTAATGAGCACCGACTCATCTTCCCTAGAAAACCCTGGCTTGTCTTCATGTTGGGACACATTTTTAAAGCTTTCCGCTTTGGCACCTCAACTGAGAGCATGAGCGAACATGTTGGATGTCGTTCCTCTGGAAACGTCTCACATTATTACTGTTTTCCGCCCTCAACAGGTCCAAGATGGGCATCCTGGAATCTGGGAGTTTTCATCTGCATCCGGTGTGCAGGCATCCACAGGAACCTGGGAGTGCACATATCCAGAGTGAAATCAGTCAACCTGGACCAGTGGACCTCAGAGCAGATCCAGGTACTGTTTCCTGTCTGTGACTGAGGTCAGCAAAGTTTTCTAACGCATTGGAGGAGCATCATCTCAAAGAGCCTTTAAAATGATACCAGGATTTACAACATGAAATTCTGGGGAAATTTATGGCCGATTAATTCATTTTGAAACATGTGATAAATTTAAGACATTGCCATAAAACATTAAAAGATTATCCTCAATATGATGTAGCTTTTTATAGTGGTTCCACATATTACATTAGTTTCTGGAGGATGCAATATTAGTCCTGCAAAAATCGAGAATATTCAGATCTTGACAAAAAAGGCATTCTGTTTCCATTCATTTTCAAAAGAACAACAACTAAATTCTTCACATTAAATGAAGTACTTCCATTTTTTTTTGTGTGGAATTTACACTTTGCATCAGCTAAATATGTTTGTTCTTATGTATCCTTTTATTTGAAAGAGCAAAGAACTACAGAAACAAACTCACTTAGTGTGTTTGCCCTGCTTCTAATTATCTTGTCTGTCTGGTAAGCTGGCTATTCATGTTACAGTAATGCAATATTTAGCATTTATTTATTGTTTTCGTTTTTGATGTGCAGACTCAAAATCAATAAAATCAATGCTAAACACCAAAAACTTTGATTTTGAAATAATAAAAAAAAAAAAATCAATTATTTTCTGTTTTCCAAATCCTAAAGCATCTTCTATCAAAAAATCTTGACGCAAAGTGATTGAATATTGCAACTTGCTCTGAGGAATCTTATAGGAAAATAAGTTACTGCTTATAGCTTGATAATTTCAGCTTACTGGTAAATAGAAATCATCATTTTCATCCCAGTTCCAAATAAAACCACAAAAAAACTTTATATTGGCTAACTAAAATAAATGATCTATCGGGAATATCAACCACTAGATAAAAAAAAAATATAGCCACTAGATAAAAAAAAAAATAATAATACAATATTGTGTTGGTTAGCCTCTAATTAAAGGCTCTAATTTTAGCTATGGGAATCTGATAAGCCAGCCACAAAGATGTGTTGTTTGTTGTGTCATTTGAATTGAAAGTATCAAAGAAAGCACTGAACTGAACAGCAGCTGAAATCTGATCCCAGCGAAGAATTCAAAAGTGTTTCACTTTCAAAACTACTTGATGTGATTTTTGTCACCAAAATTCAGAATAATCTACAGACAGAAAAAAAACTGGATCTGCCCCTATCAACTGTTATTATTATTATTATTAGACTAAATATATTTAAAACAAATGATTATAATCCTGAATTGTTGATTTATAGTTTCAAACCAAGTTGTGTCACCTTGGGTATTTAAGCTGTGCTTTACAGAAATACTTCTGGAGAAACAAAGAAGGCAGGGAAGCATGCTGTTTTCTCAGTTATTGCTTTAACATTCTGAGATGTCAGCATTGATCAATATGTGCTATCCATTAGTTTGCCATTTACTAACCACAAATAAACTTCTAAGACACAAGAATGGTCATGTACTGTAATATTGTGTTAAAGCCTTTCAATAAATATCTTTTAGTCTCTACAGTAAAGCAACACCTTGCACCATAAAGCTTTGTAGTTCATTTATCATTTTAAATTTCCCCCTCATTGCCAGTTTTTTTTGCAGTAAATTATAATCATAATGAACACTGGAGCCATAACGCAGCTAGAAAACATTTGGTGAAACTTTTAAGCTACCCAACTTCAGGCTTTCTAATATAGACGACGTGTTGGAGGGGGAAAAAAAGTCCCACTTCGCAAAGCTCTGCCAAACAAACTACATGCAAAACTGCTGCTTGTACTTTCAGACATGGCGGAGCAGCACAGACTCTGCTTCAAATGTTCCTCTGATAACTCTGATTTTATATCATTGAGCTTATCTGCTGGAGTCTGTTTGATTGCTGACTTTACACCTTTTTATTTCCCCCTTTTTTTCCAGAGCATACAGGAAATGGGTAACACCAATGCCAGGCAGCTTTATGAAGCCAACCTTCCAGACAGCTTCAGAAGACCTCAGACAGACCAGTATCTTTTTGCCGTCAGCTGACACAGAAACCCAACGTTCCCATGCTCTGTTATGGTGTCCATGTTCTGCATCTTTGTTGCTCAGTTTCCTCTTTAACTGCTTCCCTCAGAGCAGTTGAATTCTTCATCAGGGATAAATACGAAAAGAAGAAATACTACAACAAGAATGCAATCATTAGAAGCAGCGTACGTATCATTAAAGCTTCCCCCTACACAAGCTTTATATTGTTACCCCTGGTAAAGATGTGTGAAAAGCCTTAAGATTACGTTTATCTTTTTTGCAGCAGAATAATCACACTGAAGTTTTAAAGAAACTGTTTTGAACAAAATTGTTGATGAGGTTGCCAACGATTCCTATAAAATAAAACCTCAAAAGAGTGTATAAAATACATGCAACTGAATAATTTAATTTTTTTACTTTACGAGCAGACTGTCCGCACAACCCTAAAAAGTCTAGAATTAATATCTACAATCAAGGCCTTAAAAAGTTAATTAAAATAATGCATGTTGACCTTAAATACATTAAACACAGGTCTTAAATTTTGTTGTGGCACAACTATTTTATCTCATATGTAGCTTTTTTTTTTTCTCGTCGGCCTTTTCTGTCAAGCAAAAGTTTGAGTCATGCGGTGACATCTTCATTCCGTTCTGTGACTCGTAGCGGTTGAGACTACCGATAGCTAGCTGCTAATATACCCTTTCTAGCTATCTATGAGACACAATCAAGACCAAAAGTTACAACATATTTCAACTTTCTTGTCTCGTCGCAAGCCCCACACGTTTACGTTGCTCCCGTGTGTCGAGCCCTTTAAGCTCAAATTTATTCATTCATTTTCACCACTGGCTCACTCCCGTTGTCAACCCATGAGAGGCTAGGTTCATGCTCTGCAAAAATGCTTTTAATATTGGCACCATGAGGGTTAAGACGGAAGAGACCCATATGCAGTGTGATGAGAAGCACACCTCATATGCCACAAAAAAAACACCCAGATATTTCACATTTGACTATATAGACACAGAAGTCAACATAGTCACTCCTAAAAATGGGAGAAAACAAGAGAACTTACCTTTGGAGTAAGAGGTTGATTCAAGAAAATTGCCCTCATCTGTAGAGTAATGATTAAAAGTTTAAAACTACTAAAACTTTGACCTCCCACAGTGCGGAGGATGGTCAAGGAGGCAAAATAAAACTCCACAAGTCTCTGGAGAACAAAATAGAGAGGCAACTTAGGGGGCGTTGTCACATGGTTGCCCTAGCAACAGTTCGTCTTGAGCCTGTTTTACGCATCTTATCAGAGAAGGCTGAAGATAAAAGTGGTTTCAGTTGTTCAGGGTTTTTTGTGTCTGTGTTGTCAGCCAAAAGATAGTAAGAAAGAGAAGGAGCCGGACAGAGGGAGCAAGGTGTCTTCTTACACCAAGGTGAGTCTGGAGCACACACAAACTAAGCCGTTTGAGTTGTTTTCTGCTTTTGCTGCCTTTTAAGTTTTGCTTTAAAATATATTTTGTTTTCAGAGTGAAGAGTCCAGGCCAGCTCCCAAAATAAGTCCTGCAAAGTCTTCAGAGTCCCCTATGAACTTACTAGGCCTTGGTGAGTGTAAAATGTTCAAACTCATATGTTATTAGTTAGAAATGTAGGTTTAAAAACATGCTAATCTGCATTATTTTCTGTTTTATTTTCATTTTGCTTGTCATACATGTAGTTGAGTAGAGTAGAGTGTAGTTGAACTGCTGCAGGAATATCTTTTATTAGCTTAGTAAAAATTTTGGTTTTTGCCAATAGTGGCCAGTTATAGGGGAGGGGGAACATGTCATGGTGTTGCCTAACATTTGCTGTTTACCCATCTGTGGTAGATTCATTTTTCACACTTTGTTTTGATCAAGCCAATGAGTCGGAGAGAAAACTTCCTCTGACAAACTCGACCAGAACAGATACGCTGCTTTAGCCGGCATCATTTGCATTAAACTGATATATTCTGATTCCTGCCATGATGCAGCGAAGGACTTTTAACTTCCAACTAAACTTTATTCCTGCTGCTTTACATCAGAAACAGCTGAATGCTATTTTGTGTGTCTGTGTTCAGAAGAGGAAGTGCGAAACTGCTGACGCCAGACCTCTAACTTCTTGTTTCGATTAAAAACCCTGATACAAGTTTAGAGTTTCACATGATCTGCAGCTCAGTTTCAAATGCAACAAAAAGCAGGACAGATTGGTAGCAGTGACCTGGTTAGGCTTGGTTAAATAAGAAAACACAAGAGGCCTGGATCATGAAGAAGGTTCAACATTTAACATTGAAGATAGGTTTTTGGGGCGTCTGAAAAGCCTGCTCTCAGATGGGAAAATTAACTCGGATCTTTCTAGCTTTATAAATGTGCGTAATTATGCAAAATGGTTATGGTGGAACAAGGGAACCAATCATATTAAAGAAGGAAAGGGGTGTTCCCTGAAAGGAAGCAAATCTCGGGTAACTGTGTAAAATAATAGGCTTTCAGAGAGATCACTGAAAAATAGAGGGATTGAGTCTGACTTTTTACACCTGGCATTAAAATCCATCTGGAGTGACCAGATCTCAGTTACTTGCTTCACCAATGGGTTCTTTATTTAGTGGGTTTTCAGTAACACCCGCAGCAGATTCTCTGATGGTTTTGTAAAATCAGATGCTTAAAACCGACCGCAATATATCACTATTTTGAGCTGCAATTTGCACAGTACATCAAATTGCAGTCACCATGGTAATGTCAATATGGGCTACATTGTAATAGCAAAAATATGCTTTGATGCAATATTTGATAGGTTGTATTTCATAATAGGTGTTGTGCACTATGACTCTGTATGCCAAAACTATTTATGGATGGTAAAGTTCGCCAAGCCAGGCGTTAAAGTCCTGACAGTGGAAGACAAAAAGAAGAAGGAGGAAAACTTGGGTTAGTTGCAGGTCAGAAAAAAAATGTGAAGGTGTAGAAGAATGTGGCAATGATGATAAGACTTGTCGTTAAAAAAAATAATTAGTTGAACAGTTTTTATGTATTTTTTGCTTTGGGTTCACTGCTAACATAGACCACAGCTACTGCGAAAATATAAATGATATCGTTCTCATCAACATGGTTTTATTTAAGCGGTTGTTTGTGGATAATATTTGCTGCTGTGAAACAACTTAGTTTCTCTAAGAGACTAAAATCCAAATGCCCTACTAAGACAGTTTCTGCTGTATTAAACAACAATTACAGCCTGGTTAAAAAGAAAACAGCCTCTTATTCTACACTTTGCTTCATACAGAGGGCCTGGGCTCTCCGCTGTTGAGAAAGGATTGTTTCCTGAAGGTGTGGACTCTTTTGAGGTTTTAAATTTTACGTAATTGCTAACGTTTGTCCATAATGTATGTAATGCGCCAGTTCGACGCTAAGAAGTTAACTGGAAATTGCCTGCTCTGTATACAACTGTTCTCCTTTGTGGAGAGAGGGTCCCTAAATATTTCCCTACAGCCCAGGTGGCTGTAGCAGCCTTTGGTGAGCCAGCTGATCAGCAACAGGTGGGGGAGAGAGTATGACATCCTTCGCTGTGCTTCTTACAACTCCTGTGACTTCAGCACTTTCTCTGCTACATCAGGAAATGAAACTTTTACATTTTCCGGTCCATCCTCAGCCCACGCAGTGTTTTTCTTCAGTGCTTCTTTTCTAACTGCACCGATTGGTCCGACGTTGGCATCTCGACGTGCGTCGACCTCCTAAACCTCTCCGCAAACACGAACTGCTGTGAATCAGGTCAGGTTTCCGCCCCAAGTTGCCATGGCGACAAACAAACCAGCTTTGTCATGCTGAAAATCCCTGAACCTGAAGTTGCCTCAATAAGCCTCTAATCCTGCTGTGTATTACAGATCTGCGATCACACACAGACCAGCATCAAATCCAAACAGGAACAAGTAGCCTGTGTTAGGTTCCTCATGCCTCTGGCTTGTGCTAAACAATCTGCTATCAAGCCGATATCTGTGTAAACGTGAATTCACTTGTTTTTTGGGGGGGGTTTTCCAATTGAGCGGTGGGATATTGTCAGATATCATTCCAGTCTTATTGTTATGCTCTATTTCTAATGAATATAGAATGAAGTGAAGAAACGGAAGGCGTTTCACTGAGACGAGGAAGAATGCTGCTCCTTCTGTCGAGGCCTCCTGTAAAACCAGTTTGTTTTCCGTTCTGCCACAGACACGCCCGCCGGTGCAGCATCAGCTAACAATGGTAGCACAAGCACAAACCAGAACAATGACCTGGATATATTTGGCCCCATGGTGTCCAACCCTCTGCCATCATCCGCATCTGCAACTCAGTTTTCTCAGGTAAAAACACCCGATTCAGTCGTGACTCAGTAGCAGTGGCTTCCTGCTGGTCAAACTGAAAATAAATGTGTTGGAAAAAAATGGTAACTATTGATATTGGTTGAAAAAATAAAAGAGCAAAATTCTACTCTTCATTAAACAGTCGATGAAGACTTTAATGGTGGATTTTCTTATTAGATGTCCACATATTGGTGGACATCAAGTTATACTCAGTCATATAATATTAGTAGTAAGTAATAAGCTTCAGGGATGATTCTGGTTTACATGTTCACCACTTTTTTTGCTGGGTTTCCAACTCAGTTAAACAGGTAGTTACTAGTAAACACTATTCATCAATCCCCAATGCTCATCTGGTTTTGTAATGGATAAAGCAGGATGAAGAAAATGACTCAGATCTTCTAAACTACATGTGTCAAACTCAAGGCCCAGGGGCCACATCTGGCCCGCCACAGCTTTTTATGTGACCCTCTAAACTCCAAATTACATCAATAAATCCTTCCAGTTTTTCACAAATCTACAAATTTTCACACAAAATCAACAAATCTCACTTTTTTTTTCTTATTTTACCACAAATTTTCTCAAAGTTGTTAAACATTATTTATTTTAAGTAACTGCTGCCTCAGCCTTACTTGGTGGGAAGTTACAGTCTATAATTGCTATGGCGGCAAGTAATAAAAAGTCACATTTAACATCAAACATTAGTGCAAATGCCATAATTTTTTTTTTTAAATGGCACCACAAAATGTACAATCTTGATTGCAAAAAACCACTGAAACAATCAGCAGCAGCTACTTATTGATATTTTAACAGTTTAATGAGTTTTATCAATATATTCTGGCACAACCAGCCCTTTAAGAACATTCAGACTTTTGATGTGGCCCGAACTGAAAATGAGTTTGACACGCCTGTTCTAAACTACAGTCTGGCCATAAGAAAGTCTGAAAAAAAAAAATATATATATATATATATTCATGACATTTTATGGCTCAAATGTCATGAATATTTGGTTTTGAATGGTGCTTTTTTTTAAACAAAAAATGTTTTGTTTTTGTTTGTTTCAGTGCATCGCATGCTTTAAGTGAACTCTTTAGAAGGAATGCTTTTATTTTTTATCAATAAAAACAAAATACATTCATAGGGTTTTTTTTAATATCAGCTTTTTGTCGTCCTTCCAGGGGAGCTCCGGTACCACGGCCAGCACTCCGACACAAGCTCCGGCTGCGGGATGCGTGGGAGGCGGAGCCAGCTCAGGGTCAGGGCAGTCCGACCTGGACCTGTTCAGCGACAACAGTTGTGCCACTAAAGCCGAGGACGGAACCAAGAAGCCGTTGTCCAAGGACTCGATTCTGTCACTGTATGGAACAAACAGCATGTCCCAGCAAGTCCCTGCTGGTGAGAACCAACAGACCAAAATAAACATGTTGTGTTTTTTATGACTGAAATTACTCCAACAATGGTAGTCAGGACATATGGGGACATGCATTGGTGATGGCTTATAATTCACACCTACGAAAATCATGGTTAAATTGGTAATTCAGTTTCAGCTATTATATCTGATGGATAATGATGGATGTTTATTTGCTCAGTGGGAACAAAGGATGCAACTTGCGACTAGTTGTTAACTAATAGTTCATTAGATTAACATTAGTTCCAATCGATTAACTAACATCCGCTTAGACTTTCTTTCAGTCTAAGAAAGTCTATCCAGAAGAGGGCGCCACTGGTCATCCTTAAGGAAGCCAGTTCATACAGAAACAAACATGGCGGAGCCATACCAGAACGGGAAAGAGAAACAGTCCAATCAGAGTCTGCTGTGGAATGCAAATTGCACTTTATGCCATTCTGTTTTCAAATTTAAACACTGGACAAACTCCTCTAGTTTCACCTCAATAGTGCGTAATGGAGCAGCGTTAACTTCTCAACCAAAAACTACTGATGAGCTACAAAGTCGAGGATGTGGTTTTAAGAAAATGGCCGCTTACTAATTAATCATTAGGCAATCATTAGATCAGTCAAATGATCAGTAACTTTTTAATCGATGACTTGCATACCTGCTATGAACTTTTAAACTTTTTATTTTGAATGAAAGTCTGAGGTTTTTTTCACCGTTAAATTTCCTCAACTGTCTTGTTCTCTTTTTTTCCCCTTGTCAGCCGGGATGTTTATGGGACCCTCTCAGATGCAGTTTCCTGTGCAGGCCACTCCGGGTTATCAGGCCTTTCCTGGCATGGGAGCAGCTGTGCCGCCCACAACCGTTATGGGTGCAATGATGGCCCAGAGCGGGGCGGCCATGATGGGACCCAATCCCGCCATGATGGTGGGCATGACGATGCCGAACGGCTTCATGGGAAACGCGCCCGCCACTGGAATGATGGGAATGGCCCCCAGGATGATGGGACCTCAGGGTGCGCCGATGCCTGCAGGCATGATGCCCGCTCAGGGGATGTACGCCATCCAGCCGGGACAGCAGGCTCAGTGGAACATGGGTCAGGTACGGCGACCGCTAAAATGCTGGAGTCTGTTTAATTTCACTTTTTTTTTTTTTTACTTTTTTTATTGAGAAAACATTTATGTTTACAAATACAAAGAGAAACAAAGGAATACAACACAGAATATGAGAAAAGTATGCCAGAGGCGTAGGTCTTTACAATAAATATACAAAAACAAAAAAAGTAGAAGATATTACAGACATGACAAATTAGAAACATTTGGTGGAAATGGTGAACAAATGTAGTTCAATTTCCTTAACCAAAGCTGTAAAAAAACAGTGAAGATGATAAAAATTTACATTTGGGAATATGATACTTAATGTAGGTAGAAGACATTTGTCTTCTTCCAGCATTAGTATTGAAAATCAAAGATAATCATGCTCATACCTTGGGGAAAATTGTATACCAACATTACAAATTAGCTAATGACAGGTGGAATTCGCCTCATATGCCCACACTGCCACTCAGTAGCCACTAGGTGGCAGCACTTCTACAACTGTAGAATTAGTATTATTTCTGTAATTTTATTGTTATTTAGGCAAACTGCTGCACATAGAAATGCACAAAAGAAATGTAAAGAAAACTTTTCATCACACTTTGGAGATGATTATCATATATTCTGGTTAAAAAAGGAACTCAGAAAGTTGGAAAACAATCAAATATGGACACCCTCTTGGCAACCTAGTAAATAATATGTGAAAAAGCATTTCTTGATTTATTATCTGGCCTGTTTTTTTTGTTTTTGTTTTTCTTTTGTTTTTGTTTTTTTGAAGGACTACTCTAACATATATTTTCAGAACATTTGGTGTGCTACTAGTCAGCTACTTCATCATGAGTAAAGGACTTTCAAGCCTAACCTTTCTGATTATTCAGAGATTTTAATCGTTGGCTAAGAATTTGTGTACTTAAGGAAGTTGTAGTTTGTTGGACTAGGTTTAAATTTTAAGTTGACAAAATTACAGTCAATATGCTTAATCTGTAAGGGGAAACAAATTATTACAATATGTTTTAGACTTAATCTGGGTATTAAATTTAAATAATTTTGGTGTGAGATCCTGCTCACAGCAGCATAGTGATGGTGAGCAATTAAATGTTCTTCAATTTCTTAAATTAGATATGCTGACATTTGTAGAAACCTTCCATCTCATTCCCTTTAAACTATATGTACTCTGAACAAAATACACATTTTATGTACAAAAAGGAAACAGAAATATCTGTCAGGCTGTGCCAGAAAACTGAAGACGTTCAGAATAATAAACCACAAATATGCAGCACAGACATTTCTGCACGTTCTAGCATAAAGGGAAAATGTCAAACATCCCTCCTTCAGTATAACCAATGACTTTCACCAGCAGTTACTTTATTATGTGAATTTTACCCTGTAAATAAAAAAACTCAAAGCGTGGGATGTACTCTTTTGAAAGTTTTTCACACATCTTTAACGGGGGTTACAGTAAACTTGCATGTGTCTGTATTAAACATGTGCCTGAATCTGGACACAGCCGGGCCGGTTCTGTCTGATGTTCCTGCTGACCGCCCTCCGTGTCTTCCCCAGGTGAACCAGCAGATGTCAGGGATGACTCTGAACGGCGCCGGGGGTCAGATGGCCTTCGGTCAGCCTCCTTCAGCCATGGGCGGTTGGGCCGCCGCCGCCGGATCCGGTCAGACTCTGAGCACGCAGCTATGGAAGTGAGCCTTGGAGTGGGTCAGGGGGGGTCGGGCGGAGTAGGAGTGAAGGTCCCAGAAAGCGTAAATGATCATTTGCGCTTTTCTGGACCTCGCTATGAACTGATGCCCTTTTCCATCACGGACCAGCCTTCAGAACACGACAATTGTATCCCTTTCTTTTTTGTTTCCCTCTTTCTCCCTTTCTGTCTCTCTTTCTCTCTATTGTGTGAGTGAATTGGGAGTAATACAGGATTACATGATTGGCAGTTTCTGCCTCCTAACTTTTTATTTTCCTTTTTTGGAAAAAAAAGACAACAACAAAATATAAGGAAACAGTCCCAACATTGACATATCAGTAAAGCTGCAGGACCAGTTACACATGCTTTTATTGTATCTCTGTATCAATATCAGATTATAGAACATTTAAATAATTAGTATTTAAAGGGAGGAGATGACTATCAAGTCAGTCGGTGCGGCTCCCAGATGTACAGCGCTGTATAACCTTTTAAAGTACCTGTGGTTCCCCTATAAAATTAAACTGGTAAAACTGATTGCACTTGTGCGTCTTCTGTGACTAAAGGTTTGATCTAAACCATTAAAAATTTATTTAAAGAAGTTGTCCAACTTTTAGAAGTGACTCATTTTAGTGTAACATGAAACTTTGGTTCACCCTTTGCAGCTACATTATCTTTAATCCTTCTGAAAAGGTTTAGCAACATTTTTGATTGGAAAACTTTTTGATTGTTCCACAAATGCATTTGTAAGGTCAGACACTGATGTTGGACAGGGAAACTTGCCTTCTGGGTCTCTGCTCTGATTAATGCCAAAGGGGATGCGTTGGCAGCGTTGTGCATAAATACATTCAAATGTTCATGAGGGGAGCTCGCATATTTTATATCATGCAGACTCAGTCTGCATGATATTCATGGATCAAACAGACAGAATGGATCATTTCTGTCTGTGAGGTTTCCAGCATCATCTACCAAACTCATCCTGAAGTCACCACTTTACAGAAGCAATGTTTCACTATGAGGAAATTCTGGACTGGATTTAGCATCTGTCAGTGAGACTGTTTGCCATTGTCATCCATCATAAGATGGATGAGATCTTTTGTGGGTTGTTCCAAATGCGTGGTATGCAGAACTTCTCATGTCATCCATGGACTGAAAACTGAGCTAGAAGCGTCTGAGGAGCAAAGATCAGTTCATATGTTGCTCTATTTGGGGGGGAAAAAAGCAATGCTCTGCTGCAGTTAGAAAAAAAGGACAAAAAATCATGTAATTTGTGTGTGTTTTTTTTTTTTTTACTTTTCAGGGTGCTTCTGATCAGCTCTAGAATGTGGAAAGTAGCTTGGTCTGATGAATCCCTTTTCGGCTTTCTTCATTTGAATTAACGGGACGCTTAGTTGCTTAATATGGAACAGTGTTTTCACAATATGCACAATTGGAAGAAGCCAGGATGTTTTCATGTTTAAACACTGTTATGGTTGCAAAGCCAAATATACCCCACCGTAGAAACAGTATCCACTAGAGGGAGGGAGCTTTTCCATGAAACAATGTATCCTGTACCGAAACAAAGATGGTTCAAGGAGACCAACAATGACTTTGACACGTTGGGAGCCCTGTAACTTTCCAGGTCAATCTACCATCTGTGGGAAGTAACAGAGAAGTTCCTTTCCATCCCATATATAACGTACACATGAAAAGTGTCTGGTACTGACTGTTTTTAACAATCTGCAATTGACTAATTTAGTAGCAGGATTCTTCAGATAATGGTTGGCTTGTGTAAAACTGATTTATTGTGTCTTTTGGGGAGTCAAAAGAAAGGTCAGTGTTCTCTAGAACATTTCCTGTCGCTGGAATGAGGAGCTTCAGGACATGATAGTATTTGTTTGAGGGAAAAGGTCAGTGGGAAGAAAGCACATGACATGTTTATCCAGGAAATGTTTCAACCAAGATGTTTTTGCCTGTCAGAGACGTTGAACCGCTGGCAGTACGTGCCAACGACTGATATCAAGCACTTAAAACTGCACAACAATTTAAATTCACGGAAAAATCCTTTAATATATGTGTGGTAATAGTTCAGATTATCATTCTCTATCGTAAAATTAAAGCTACAGTAACTTTTACAAAAAAATTTATTTTACATATTTGTTAAACTATGTAACAAATAGTAACAAATATTTGTTACTATTTGGGTCAGGGTTTAATAAGTTATACTTTGAGTTTGGGTCTCAGTATAATGAGAGACAAATAATCAAAAATCAAGCTCCTTTGCCTTCTTTATCTGAACAAATGCACCGCTCTGTCAGAAACAACCAATCAAAGTCAGGGGGAGGGTCTTGGCACAATCAATCACCCTTGTGTACCAGCTGCTCACATTCTCCCGGTTGCTCTGTGCTACGCTACAACTTCTCCCCAACCATGAAGGCTCAGGCTAGTTATCATGGTCACCAATGACGATGGATAGATGGTTTTCCTGAACGGTAAGCTTTTTCTCAGCCGTTTGCTTATTAAGCAGCATGTACATGAAATTGATTGACAACACTAAGACCCTATTCCTGACCTTGATTGGTTGCTTTTCACTGGGAGGAAGAGGAGATGTTTTTCACAGATTATCTGTCTCATATTGTCAGGACGTCGAGGCATATGCAAACAAACCCCCTCACATAAACTGGAACATTTGTGTATTAAGTTGAACAATAATTTCTCCTCATTCACAAAACATTCTTGCTCAAATTAATACTTTTCAGTTTTACTGTTTGTAGTGATTTAGTGAGCTTAGAATAAAGTGAAATGATTTCTAAGCGGTTTCAAAATGACGGACAGTTCAGCTAATGGCCTCTAGATGGCAGTGTTGTGATGTCGGAAACATTCCGCTGAGCTTGTTCTGGAAATGGATCCAGACTGCAACCCTCACTGCTCAATAATCAGTACAGATAATAATCATGCACACTGAATGCGTAGCATTGTGGTTTGGGGATTTCCTGTTGCACACCATCCAATTAAAATCCATGATTGTTGTCACCTTACTTTGGTTTCTTGGTCATTTAGCAGGACTTGCAGTGCCAAAACATTCGCATCAGGTTTATATTATTGTAAGATAAACCTGTAAAAGTGAGACATTGATCAAATAAAAGCTAAAAAAAAAATAATCCCCAGAAACTGTGTTAACTATGCACGCTGCTCTTAGCAGGTCCAACAAGGAAAAAGATGTCACCGGAAGCAACATCTGCCTCTTTAAGGGTTTGAATGTGGTTCAAATATGGCTCCAGTCCTGCAAATGTGGATTTCTATATCTTGCAAGAGTCAGCCTCTGCTCTGTCTCCGCCAACTATCAGCTGGGGACGCTGTTATTGCCGTGGTGGGAGAGAATTTCTCTGTTAGGTGTTGAGGTAAAACATCCAAGATGTCAACGCTCTGTTTATTCTGTTCTCTTAATGCAAAAACTACAGAAACATACTTAGATAACATGAAACTTGTTTTATGTAACTGCTACAGTGAATGCCATTATGTGAACATTTAGGCTACACTGGGAAAATTAGGAAAAATACAGTCATACCACGTGTTTACAGTCAGTGGCATTTCTGTGAGGGAAAGTTTGCCTCACCGGGCCTCACAGAGGATTTGATTCTGTACTTATACGGAGTAGTTAATACCACTCCAGGTTTTTTTGTGACTTGGGAGAGATTTAAGCAGATGCACTTTAAGAAAAAAAAATTCACACAAGCAGTTTAGGCTGTGCCCAGGTAAACATCAGCTCAGGTTACTGGTGAAGTTTTAGTGCTATTCTGCTGCACTATAATTTGCGTTGTGTGAAGCTGCTGTCTCAGACTTGCAACAGCATTATGTGTTTACTGCAGTTAAGTGTAGTTTTATGAAGGGCGTGTTTCTTTAAACCAGGTCTACCGGTTAACCTCCTCTCTCTGTCTCTCTCTCTGACGCCCTGTGATGCCAACAATATGTGATGACTGGTAATAAAGAAAACTGACTGTGGAAGACAATGCGCTGAATGAAAAGTGTATTTTTACGGTTTGAATACGCTGCTGGGAGGATCAGCGGGCATGAAAATGTATGAAAGGCCATAACTGTTTTATGCTTGGCATCGGCTGAAAAGCCCTGATTGTGGGTTTGCTCCAGTCTCTACCTCTCATTTGTTCCTACACTTTGCTGCAGCAGGGAGTTTCGCATCGAGGTCCGATGCCATACGGTGCCGGACGCCTTTTAGCAAAGAGGCTAGGCATTCCTCCCAGCATGTGACTTCATCTAACACTTCTCCAGAATAGAAACCCCCTCCCCAACTCCAATCCAAGTGAAAACTGCTTCTTCTTTCTCCAGCTGTTTAATCTCCTTCTTGACCCAGTGACATCAACATTCCTGGGGATGAGCATGTTGTCAGCCTCCTGCTTAACTCTTGCAGACATGACTAGCTTAAGCAAACATTTCACTGATATGACAGGTTAATGCGACCTGGTTATATTCCACACTGACAAATAGGCTACCATTCCTGCTAAGGGAATATTTTAAAGAAAACTATTTTCTTCTGTCTTCTGGTGCTTTAAAGTTAACAACATTCATGTAAGTGACTGACTAACGTAGTGGGTATGAAATGTTTGCTTTTTAAGTCAGATACAGAAATATATAATAGTTCAAACATGAGATTCAGTTAAAGCTCAACTCATGTTCGTGTTTCAGCGTTTTGTCCTGCTGTAGAGTCAAACCTTTGCTAAGCAGAGCAGCAAGCAAGACTGTAATTTGCCTTAAGTTATGCATTATTATGGAGTCTATTTAATCATATTTAGACTGTTGCAGTATACAGAAACGTACTGTAGTCACAAAAGTACAAATCCTTTCAATTAACTAAACCACTGTAGATGTCTATCAATTCCCTTTGTATCAATTTGGAAACTTTGCAAAGTATTTCAGTTGTTGCCAGCGCTACTTTGATTTAGCATCAGTTAGCTGATGGATTCTGTTAAACCAGCATTAATTGTGTTGACAGTCAACAAAAGTATTATGTTTGGGGCTGTAGCTCCAACAACAGTGGTGATTTTTGCATGGATGTTTCTCTGAGAGCAGAGCACCTTCCCTGACGATTCAAAATATTAGGTTTAAAGATTTAAAAAGTGGGCAGAAAAAGACCAGGAGAGATTTTGAGTCTCAATAATTTCAACTCATTGTCTCCATTTAAGATCGTCTTCATGAAAAATGGGGGGAAAAGAACATAGAGAATGAACTTTTTGGTGTACTTTTACAAACAGAATGAAGAGGCTTAGCCACAACCACCTCCACCTGGTGACATAATGCAGCCCGGGACGATGAGTCAAAACGCTCATATCAAAAACAAACCCTGTCATCTACATTAGGATTCCAGCTGTTTAGATTGGAAACGTAACTTAGCTAACGTCCTAAGATACTGTTGGTTCTGCTCTGAAGTTTGTCAAGTCAAGTTTTTAAAGGGTTTGTTGAGCTACTCTTTTCCTTCCTGTGTCTTTGCAGATATGATTTTTTTTTCTTGGAGAAATGATTCATGGCAGTGTGAAAGGTTTACACATAATAATACATTTTTCAACAGTAAACAGACATTGCATGTAGGTACTGTGGCTGAACTTTGGTTATGTGTCAAATATTTGGCATCAAACAAATTCTCTTCCACTCCCATGACTTCATCGTGTGGCCCCGGGCCAGCCTCAAAAAGCAGGAAGCTTCTCGGGGAGAAGATAGAGCCGTGAGTGTTCGAAACATGCCAGTGCTTTTTGTTACACTGCCTAACAGGGTCATGTCCAACCAGTTTTTTTTGGCTTGTAGGAGGTTAACGTAAATGTGGCCCCGAGTCAGGGTTCAGAAATAGTTAGCTACACAAAGGCATGAGGTCATTTAAGTACAATATTAAAGGGAGGAAAACATTTTTAAACCATCCATCCATCCATTTTCTAACACCCTTGTTCCTAGTGGGGTCGGTCCAGGCGAGAGGCGGCGTTCGCCCTGGACAGGTCACCAGGGCAACACAGAGACAAACAACCATGCACACACACACCTAGGGAGAATTTAGAGAGACCAATTAACCTGACAGTCATGTTTTTGGACTGTGGGAGGAAGCCGGAGAATCTGAGTGATACAACATCAAATGACAGTACAGATAAAAAAAAAAAAAGTTGCAGCTCATAACTATTCAGTGTATTCATAACAACATTGCTGCCAAGTGTGAAACTGAGGTTTGGCTTCCCTTGGTGAAACTGAATGTCCTAAACGGCAGCAGAAACTATGTTGTTTGCATACCCGGCATATCTACCAGCAGATGTCAAAATAGTTACTCATTATAATAGTCAATTGCAATGTTTATGCCTCTCGAACTTTTTCACATTTTATCGCAATGCAAGCACAGACTTTAAATGTGTTTTATCGGGACAGACCAACACAAAGCAGAGCATGGTGGTTAAATGGGAGGAAAATTGAAGTTGTCAGAGGGTTGTTAGAGAAAATTCATGAACAAACAGAATCTTGGAGACCAAGGAACACAGCAGACAGGACAAGGAGGAAGATGTGGAACCGTCCAATCCATCATCTGAAAATGCAGAGCATGGCACAAGTGCAGCCACACCAAAACACGACTGTCCACCTAAACAGGCAGGAGAGGAGAAAATGAATAAGAGAAGTCAAGAGGCCCGTGGTTAATCTGGAAGAGTTGCAGAGATTATGTGTATGGGAAAATATTTTGACTGAACAACTATACTGAACAAAAATATAAACTCCCCAGGTCAAATATTGTTGCCATGTGGAGTTAACAAGAATGAACATTTGCTGACGTTTTATTGTACAAAAGTAATATTTCTCTTGATTTGTGTATAATTTTTAATCCAACTTGCTGTCAGTGAGCTTTACTCAGTGAGTAGTTTTTCTACTCGGTGCTTGGGTGGTGCATGTCCAGTGGGTGATGAGACAAAATGAGCAACAGCTGGACAATCCTTGTACTTGGGGGAATAAAAGGCCACCCCAAAATGTCAAATTTTGTCACAAGTCATAATGCCTCAGATGTCGCAAGTTACGCGGGAGCGTGCCATTGGGATGTTGGATGCAGGGATGTCCACCAGAGCAGTAGCTGCACGGCTCAATGTCCATTATCACACCATAAGCTGTTAAACAGTTTGTTTCCAACATACTGGCACCACTGCAAATCAACCACATCCTCATCGGCCACATGTGACCACTCCAGCACAAGATCGCCACACCCGGCTCGTCCATCTGCGGGATCGGCTAAGACCAGCGACACACACAGCTGATGAGACCATTGGTCTGCACAACAGATGCATCACATCTCAGACTTGTCCATAACCGCCCTCACGGTGGTCTGGAGTCTGGATCTTACTGCTGTCCGGTGTAGGAACAGCAGTAAGCTTAGGCGAATGCACTTGTCCGATGGCCCTTGGCACGCTGGAGAAGAGTGATGTTCACGGATGAATCCAGGTTCCAGTTGTGTCGACGTGTGGGTGAACAGTTTGTAGATGCAAATGTTACGCCCAGCGTTGCTGAAGGAGGTGGTGGCATTATGATGTGGTCAGGCATCACATACGGGCATAGAACACCCTTGCACTTCATGGAAGGGAACCTTAATGCACAAAGATATCGGAACGAGGTTCTCACCCCAATTGTTGTGCCGTTTGTGCGCCAGCATGACATCACCTTTCAACATGACAATGCACAACCTCATGTTGCCTGCATCTGCATGAAACTCCTTCAAACAGAGGAGATTGACGTTCTGGACTGGCCTGCATATTCGCCACACGTCCCCAGTAAAGCATTGGGGACCGTGTTACCGTGTTCCAGTTCCGGGCAATGTGGGTCAGCTCCGTGTGGCACTCCAGGAGGAATGGAATAACCTTCCACTGGCCACCATAGACAATATGATTAACTCCATGCATTGTGTTGCTCTGAGAGATGCAGCTGGCAGACACACAAGATGTTGAAAAATCTAATTCCTCAACCTGATCCCTATCATGTTCAAAGGTCCGTCAATCCGCCATAATGGCCACATCACGATGTTATCAATGCCGACATGAAGATCAGTAATTACTGAAAATATATTTTGAGTTTCTCTATATATTGCATAACTCAAATGTTCATAAAACTCTTATATTTGACATGGGGCATTTATATTTTTGTTCAGTGTATTATTTATGCATTCCTTAGCATTTGCAAGTTTGCATGAATATTCAAACAGAATCAGTTGGAGAGGAGATGCGAGAAAAACTTAGAACTGCACAAAATACAACAAATGAGATTTTTTTTTTAGCTGAGAGTAGAGCATCATGAAATTGGATATAAAAATGAATTTATTTCAAGGACTTGAATAATCTTTCTTTGCTCCTCACTCTGGAATGACCAACATTAAAGCCTGAGATGTGCAGAAACTGTTGGCTGAAGATATTATTGGTTACTGTTACTTCCCATAAAGGCTAAAGAATAATTTATCATTTCACTTCTATCATGTCTGAATGTCTGTTTCTATGGTTACCTGCTAAGCACTTTGAAGTACCCTGTAAATGAATTATGTTGGACAAACAAACTTGCCAAGCCTCGCCCAGCCTCAGTAATTATTACTTTATTACATATTTAGAGATAATATGTTGTAGTGTTGAGATGAAATGGGAAGGAATGCAAGATGAGTAAAGCTTGACCGACCCGCCTTGTTGTGGTTTGCTAAAGCTCTGTCTCGTCGTCGTGGAACCTGTCCTGACTTGTTAAATGACTGAGTCAATCTCTGGTTAATGAAAATAACCAAATCCTTAAGATAATATTCTTCAGGACATGAAGAATGTCCTGAAGAATATTATCTTTACGAGACATATGAAATGTTCACCATTACAAACTAAAAGGATAGACTTTTTCAAACTTTTACCATCTCAGATAGATCAGTAAGGATGGAGAAGTGGGTGTAGTCTGCATTACGCCACCACTCAGTGTCTGTGGATTAGACCACACCTGCCCTCCTGTAAACACCTGGCACTCAAAGCTGCCTTTGTTCTTGACATATTGGGTGTTTCCATTTCCTACTTTCCCTTGATGACACATGAAAACTTGCAACATAAATGTAATCCCAACAGCATTATTGCATTACCTGGTGGATAAATGACAATTACATTTTATTTCTTTTACTCTTTTGCTAAAACCCATTTGAGTATTTGAATGCATCTGAACTCTAATCACAGCTTCCTTAAGCATGCGTTGACTAAATCAGATCATTTGAAGTTAGCTGATTTCAAAAAGTATGCTAAACTGATTGCAACAAAAAGCTGAATATTAGAAAGCTGGTTATTTGAACCATGGCATATGCACCTAAAACAGTGAAAGTTTTTGCAGTTAAGAAATTATTTAAGACATGTGGGAAATTAGTGCTTCTGACCCTTTTTCAAAACCAACTTCAGCTTTCAATACTTCTGTTCAACAGAGGGTATTTCTATTGTATTCTGTCTTTAAGCGATGCATTTTTATTGTTTGTTTTTAAGAGTTAAAAATGAAAAAAAATGAGTGAGAAATAAATTAACTCAAGTCATATTCTATCTTCTGCCAATTTGATGGTAAACAGAGGGTTAAAAGTGATGGCAGATTCAGAAATAGAATAAAAGGAAGGATTTCCAGATGTGTTTTGCTTTCTGACAATGAAAGCTTGAGAGTTTATCAATGAGAGCAACTGCTTTGGGAATTCAGTTTTTAAGAGTAAAGACACAAGGTGGACATAAAATGGATGTTTGGCAATTTGATTGTGGTTCCACCAACCTTCACCCACTTGACAATCCTTGCACCATAAATTCCAGGAAAAGAATACAACCCACCACAAGACTTCAACCCCAGAGCCCAACAGGGCTAATGACTGATTTACTGTTTGCTGGCGCATGCAAAAAGCCCCACGCGCCAGACCACAACACTAGACAACCCCTCCACCAGTGACCCACCCGTCATGCTGGCAAGCGGAGCCACAAGATGGCGCCCAACAGAATGTGCTACTGGTTTTTGGGGATGTACTGTTACAGTGTTAGAAGGCCACAGTCACAGAGTTACAGGTCAAGAGGGCGCTGTGACTATTTGAATGCTAGTAAAACAACTGAGTGGGTTTAGCGTTAAACTGATGTAAAAAGGAAACACTCACAGCATATTTCAGCAATCAGCTTGGCCTGATAAACAGCAGTTCAGAAAAAATTGACTCATCTTTTATGACCTTTACCCTGGATTTACCTACAAAATCAGAAAGATAAGTTAAAGTACTTTGCATTTAGTGTGAAAGAGGCGCTGATGTGCTCCAAACACGACTACATGAAGCACCTCTGAGAGAGTTAAAAACTGCAGTGAGATCTTCTATTATTGTCTATTATTACTCCATCAGTTGAGAATTTCGAACCCCTCAAAGGATTTCTCTGTAATTTCAGGCCAGGCTTGCACAAGGGAAACATAGTCCATCAGCTTCAGACAAGGCTGTCCACCCAGGACGACTCTCTGGTGTTTTGGCATCAATCTAGGTTAATAAAAGGTGTTATCAATGCAGGTCTGAATCCTGCATTGATAACACCTGTTTCCACAATGACTCTCTTGTTTAGTTAGTCACTGTTTACATTGTTTCATCCTGTGGGTTTCTGACCTCAGCTGTGTGTGTGTGTGTTCTTGTTTCTAGGTGACAGGAGTTACAAAGACTCGATGTTACGGTGCTGAGAAGCTGCCGAGGCAAAGATTAGTCAACCATTTGGGTGTGTCGTTCTTTAAAAAAAAAACCTCCGGGCAAACTGTGTGGTCATTTTTTATTTTATTTTAGCCATTTACAATGTCTTGCAAAAGTTCTCAACTCCTTAAAGATTTCCACAGGTTAACACTTTACAACTATAAATGTAATCTAAATTTAAGGGATTTTACAGACTGGCATATAAAGTTTTTGCCCCCTACAAATGTTTCAGGTCATCTGAGGAAAACATTCAGGACAAAGTTAAGAAGCAGTTCACAAAGAAGTTTCCCAAATCAACCTAACCCACATAAAAAACTAAGTACCTCTAAGCCCGTTACCCCTTGTCGACCAAGACTGCCATTGAGTTTTTGATTTCTGGTTATCAATCAATCTGGGGCTGCACAGTGGCGCAGTTGGTAGCAGTGTTGCATTGCAGCAAGAATGTCCCGGGTTCAATTCCCGGCCCGGGGTCTTTCTGCACACATGTTCTGCATGTTCTCCCTGTGCATGGTGGGTTCTCTCCGGGTACTCCAGCTTCCTCCCACAGTCCAAAAACATGACTGTCAGGTTAATTGGTCTTTCTAAATTCTCCCTAGGTGTGAGTGTGTGTGTGTGTGTGTGCATGGTTGTTTGTCCTGTTTGTCTCTGCAGCAGACTGGCGACCTGTCCAGGGTGACCCCGCCTCTCACCTGGAAAGTTAGCTGGAGATAGACACCAGCACCTTCTGACCCCACTAGGGACAAGGGTGTAAAGAAAATGGATGGATGGTTATCAATCTGTCACTGTGGAGAAATTTTGACTTACTCTTCTTTGTAGGATTGTAAAGTGGGCGTGTTAGACCCTTTATTCTGTCTAGCAGAGTTGATGGGTCCATTAAGTCCTCTGGTCCCTGAAGCAGCAAACCTGGACCAGACCATCACACCACTACCATGTTTGACTGCAACCTTGATGTTTCTTTTTCTGAAACAGAATGCCACACCTGAGAATCTGTGTCATTCTCAGGTTATGACACCTGGATTGAGAAAATCTCCACCTTCATCAATCCACAAAATATTGCTCCAAAAGTATGAAAGAGAATCATCAAGATGTTTTTTTTGGCAAATATGACACAAAGTTTTGTTCTGTTTTTGTTCAATAGTGGCTTTAGCCTTAGAGCTCTTCCATGAAGGCCAGTCTATTTCTTTTTGTTAAAACATAAACTCTGACCTAAAGCATGTGAGGCCGGCAATGCTTCAGATCTGGTTCTGGGTTCTTTCGTGACCCTCCGGATGAGTCATGGATGCATTCTTGGACTGAGATTCATCACTTTTCCATGTTTTCGCCCTTTGTGGATAATGGCTCTGACTGTCGTTTGCTGGTGTCCCAAATCATAAGAAATGGCCTAATCGACCTTTTTCATAGAGATAGACATCAATGACTTTGTTTCTTATCTGCTCTTCAGACTGATGCATGATTAACTGCTTCTTGAGATCTTTTACAATACTTCATGTTATCAGAAAGGTTTTAATTAAGGCATAAATAAATTTTACAGCTCATGATTGCATGTTGCTGGAAAGGTTTCCCCCAGCTTTACAATAAATGCAATTAATGACATTTAAATGATAATTTATCTTGGTAGTATTACTTCCACACATGGGTTAAGTTGTTGTGGCTAGCTTTTTCAAACTTAAAAAATGAAACAGTGGCTTTACAAAACATTATGACCAACTTTGTGTCCGTCTATCTTTCACATAAAAATCCAAGACAACACTTTGAAATATCTTGTTCTAATTTGATTAAATATGATATAGTTTGGAGAGAGTGAATATTTGTAAGGCCATGTAACTTTTTTACTAAAATTTGAAGCAGCCGAGTGGCCTTTCCTCCAGATCCTAATACTTTCCAGACTCCGTCTCTTGACTATTGTTCACCCTTTTCCTGACAGCAGCCTGATTACGTAAGACAGATTTCCTCAAAAAACAAAAAGGAAAAGAAAAAGAAAAAAAAAACACATCCCACCTCCCAAAAAGTGCAGCTGCTGCCATGGTGACTGCATAAACACAAAACTATGTCATGGAAAAACATTGTCAAAGTGAAGTCAAAGAAAATAGACCAACTCTTATCTCAACCAGCAGATTTTATTTGGCAAACAAGTCTTACATGAACACACACATACACACACACACGGTACTGTACATTGAGTCTTCTTCTTCTTCACCAAGGTTTTCTTTTCGGGAATCTTTCATACAGTTTTTTCATCTCATTGTAACAGCTTTTACTAAACGGACAGTGTGTGTGTGTGTGTGAGTCTGAGAACAGCTTGTCCTGCCAGTCGGGCCATCTCACGCACAGTTGTAGTTGTGGACACTGAGTCTCCTGCGACAAAGAAACAAAGAAGAATTATTACAGAATTTGTTCAGGGCTATCGTAAAAGTGTTTGTGCAGGTCTGTGTCTCTCACCTGTGCCAGATGGTCTGAAATGATGACAAGAAGAGAAAGAAGTTTAAGAAAACATCCAATGAGAATACATTACATGTTTCTTCACTTGTAAAAAGATTTTTTAAAAAGTCAATGCACCTTGGTTTACTTGGACTCTTCCGAATCCAGCAGTCTCCTGTAGGTGGCGATCTCCTGCTCCAGCCTGGTCTTGATGTCCAGCAGCATCTTGTAGTCCTGGCCCTGCTGTTCGATGCTAGCACGCACGTTGGAGACCTCTGCCTCCAGCATGTTGATGGTGTTCTGGAAGCCGCAGAGCATGGAGCTGTAGCGGGCCTCTGTTTCTGCTAACGTATTTTCCAGAGCCCCTTTCTGTCACAGGACAGAAGAAAAGAAAAAACAAACAAACAGAAAGGTATTCATTATTGTTTCTTCTTGCGATGAAGTCTCTGGGTATTAAAGTCTTTTCATTGGGGATTCTGGCTGTTTTGAGTTATCTTCTGCTGCAGCCACACCCTGGATGCAGCAGGTTCCTACACAAAGGCATGGCTGTTTGCTTTGCAGCTCCTGTCTGTATGAGAGGATAAAGAGCAGCTGGGTTTAAATGGGATTCTGCATATATTTATGTGTTTGCAGCAGGGAGGTTTGTTTCAGGGAGTGGCGTGTGACTAACACCATCTGGGCACAGATAACCCACAAGATTACAATTTTTTCAGCATTCCTTCGGCTTTCCTCAAACTTTCTTTTTTTTTTTTTTTACAACTTTCAAAATTTTAACAGATGTCTGTGAAATGTCTTCCTGCGAAGGAACTCCTCCCTTCCCCACTGCTAACTTCATTCCTCCAGGAAAGCCTCCGCTCTAGCTTATCCTCCCTTCATTACTTTCTGTCTCTTCCCTCATTTTGCCCTGACCAGGCTTGGATCTGGGAATTTTTGCTTAGATAAGGCAGTGGTTTGGGGGATTCGGGGGCTGGTTTTTGCTCACCATGCTGAGTTGGGACTGTAGCTCGATCTCCAGACCTTGGAGTGTGCGTCGCAAGTCACTGATCTCTGTTTTGGACGTCTGGATGGTTTCTGTGCTCATGGCCACCTCCTTGTTCAGGGTTGCTGACTGGATAAAAAAACCACACACACAAACATTCTTAAGTCTCTATGATTGTGAAGTTTAAATACAGACTGCAGAGGGAACGAGCCTCCAAACATTTACATTAACTTGTTTGTTTGTGGAAACTTCTCCTCACCTTCTCGTTAAACCAGGACTCCTGGTCCCGACGGTGTTTGTCTGTGATGGATTCATACTGGGCGCGGATCTCCTCCATGACTTTGTTCAGATCTTGCTGAGGTGCGGCGTCCACCTCAACGTTGACTGTGCCGGTGAGCTGAGAGCGCATTGCTGCGAGTTCCTGAAAGAGTTAGGGACAGCACGGATTAGATCTGTTCTGTTTCCCCGTGTAGGGCTGTGGAAGAGATGTTCGGTGTCAGCCACCTCTGCGTGGTTCTTCTTCAGGTAGGCGAGCTCATCCTGCAGGCTTTCGATCTGCATCTCCAGGTCGGCCTTGGTCAGGGTGGTCTGGTCCAGCAGGCGGCGGAGGTTGGCGATGTCAGCCTCGACGGACTGGCGCATCATCAACTCGTGTTCGAATCTAATCAAGTCGTAGAAATCCAGATCATTAACATGGAGCAATTGGTACCAGTAAAGTGCTTGTTTGACCTCATTGGAAAGTTTTGTCTTACTTGGTTTTGAAGTCGTCTGCTGCCAGTTTGGAGTTATCAATCTGAAGCAGGATATTGGCATTTCCAATGGTGGCAGCATTGATCTGGAGAGAAAGCAACAGATGAAGACTTAGGGTTCTTTGACTGTTCATTAAAAGTTAGATTGGTTTTGATTTTGATCTGCAGGTGAAACTGCAGCTAAAAAGATATTTCATCACCTCTTGTGTACTACATGAACTTATGAAGACCCAGAAAATGTAAAAGATGTCTTTAAGACTCCTAAAACTTCTGCAGGACATCAGGTTCTGCATCCTATCAAAGCTCCACCTCATAATCATTAACAACCAAGCAAATATTTGACTTGCAAAGGCCACAACACTCCATACCTTGTCTTTCAGATCGTTGATGATGGCCCAGTAGTTGCTGTAGTCCCTCTCTGCTGCTGGGCCCTTCTTCTCATAGTACTCTCTGATCTGCTTCTCCAGCTTGGCATTGGCCGCCTCCAGGGAGCGCACCTTCTCCAGGTAGTTGGCCAGACGGTCGTTCAGGTTCTGCATGGTGGCCTTCTCGTTCAGGTGGATGGTGCTCTGGTCCAGGGCATTGGACAGATCAAAACCCCCTCCCATGCCGCCGAACCCAGAGGAGACGACCCGGGCGGCGGAGGAGGAGATGCGGGGGCCACTCCTGAAGTTGAGGCCGGACACGCTGTGGGCCTTGTGGGGGGCAGCGCTGGACGTGTAGCTGCGGGTCTGTTTGGTGATGACCGAGGGGCCGCTGCCGAAGCTCTGCTGGTAAAACATGATGGCTGGCTATCTGCTGGTCAGGAGACGACACGAGGAGAGAGGACTGTTAGGCAGTTGTGGACTGAGCGGCTCTGTGGAGTTTGATAGCGGGAGGCAGGCTGTTGATATAGTGCAGGCTGGAGGCGGGACTGGACTGGAGCAGAGAGGTGGGAAGGGAGGGAAGGAAGGAGGGAGGTTTCCTCACTACTTTATCCCTGGGCTTGGCAGAACCACCATTTGTTTTCTTTTAAAGGCCAGGGTTTGGTTTCTTTCCACCCCTGTGAGGAAATCATTGTGGAATGTGTGAGAGGGTTCTGCTGGTTTGACTCTCAGCTAGGATTTCTGCATGTGCTGCTGTCTCTATGCATGTATGAGGCATTCCTAAAGACCTGCAGGCATCGACTTGAACATGCCAGTTATTTTACATCTCTGTGCAAATAGAGGAGGTGTAGATTTACTGTCTTAGGGGCCCGCCGTTAGTCAACATTAACGCTAAGCAGAACGTGAAATGTCTCTTTGGCTGTTAGGAAGCCATCATGATGATGATGAACTCCAGAGACAGTTCAGGAAATCTAAAGTTAAACATCGAGTCTCACTGCAGTTTTTCAAGACATAAAATTTTGATGAATCTCTTGTGTGCATCTATAATTTATGAAAGCAATACAAACATGCCAGCAGTATACTGTAAAGTTTCTGTCACCCAGAGACAAAAGACATGTAAATGGGCGAGGAGCACAGCGTTACAAAACATTGATGTTTGATTAAATGCTTGTTTTATCTTAGTCCGACCACAGTGTGTCTGATAAAAGGAGCAGGCAGTTAATGAGCGTTTGATTGATTGTGGCCTGAATGAAGTTTTTCCAGCCTTGAACCACCTGCCTACATTGTTCTTTTTTTGTGCTTTCAGTCAAGGCAAGTCTTCAGCTCCTCATTGTTCGCTGTGTCATACACAACATCCCCCTCTCAGCCCAGTACATCCTATGTGTTCATTTTCATATATTCACCATCCATTTTCAATGGTTTTGGCTTGAGTTGTGAGCCTCTCCAGTTCTGTTTGGGTGTGTATGTGTGTGAGAAAGAAAGAGATAGAAAAAGAGAAAGTGAGAGAGAGAGAAAAAGAGAAAGAGAGAGAGGGGAAGAGAGAGGAAGAGAGTTATCTTTATCTCCATGTTGGGCTCTGGCCAGATTCTGTTGCAGAGAAACATCTGGCGTCAGGCTGGGGGTTGGGTGATGCAGGCAAACTGGGGTCAACCTGGAGTCATGAGGAGAACAGACATATTTTTCTTCTGTACAGTCAGCAAAGTTTCATCAATCTTTGTTAACTTGCTTTATCTAGTCCACCTAAAGACCCGCTGATAGTTTGGGACAAAGGTTTGTTTCTAGTATTTTATCCACTTACTCCGACCCAAAAAAGAAACTTTTGAAGACAGAGTTCACTCTTTAAATAAATGACCTACTGTGCTTTAGAGAGCAGCAGCTTTTGCAAATAGGTTTTAAAGCTAAAATCCTGTGATGATAATATTTGCATTTGCACCAAATAAATGAAACGTTTAGCTCTAAACTGTACATTGACCTGTACAGGATTCATAACTCTCAAACCTTTTGTCATTTCCCTGGATGAGCCTGTGCTGTACCCACCGTCTCATCTCCTCTGACCAGCTTGTTTGTCTCTGCAAAAGAAAGAAATCCCTTCAGCACAATGCTGCCACCGCCATGTTTTGTGATGTGGTTGGTGCATTCAGAGTGACAGGCGCTGTAAGTTTTTTGAAACGTACCATGCTCAAGTCAAAAATGTTGATTTGTTCACATCTGACAAGCACACATTCTTCCATCTTTTCTGTTTTCTTTGTTACCTTATGGCAAACTGCACACAAAACCTTTTCTTTTAGAAATGTCAGATTTGTATAGTGTAAGTCTGATAGTTGTCTGATAGCAAACAGAGTTTTCCACTGGAGTTGTGGATCTCTGCAGCCCCTCCTGAGTCACTTTTGACCTCTTGGCTGCTTATCTAAGTAATGCTATGCCGCTCAGCTTGTCAGTAGATGGACATTCAAGTCTTGGTATGTTTTCGGTTTTGAAGGTTGAACTGACCAGCTCTCTTTTGAAAGCTTGGGATACTTTCAAAAGAAAGTTTTCTACTTTCTTTTTCTCCGAAGAGCAGCACTAGTGGCTCGTATTTTTTGTGACAGTAGGCAGACAGGAAAGAGGGAGGAAGCCACGCGGCAAGGGTCGTCGGGACCAGGAGTCAAACCCACAACGTCCACGTCGAGGACTAAGGCCTCCAAACGTGGGGAGTGCTAACTCCCTGCGCCACCACAGCACACCCCACTGTTTTTTACTTTCAACCTTTTTCCTGACCTGTTTTCTGAGTTTCCTGGTCTTCATGATGTCATTTGTTTACCAATTTCCTCTTCCAGGCCTCTGAGGGCTTCACAACTGGATTTAGATTTAACTTACATCACAAACTGGTGGATTCTTACTAGTAAACGTACGTGGTTGCACTGGATTTGATTTAGGAGTATCAAAACAAAGTGGGGGTGGATACAAGTGAACAGGACATGTTTCGAATTTTATTTTTTACACCAATTAGAAAACTATCAATATTCCTTCCACGTTACAATTATGAACCACTTTCTGCTGACCTGTTGCAAAAAGTCCAAGTAAATGACAGCAATGTCTGTGTTTGCTGTGTGACAAATTCTGGAAAATGTTTGGTGGGTGTGAATCCTTTCACCAAGCACTTAAGCCACTTAAGCTTTAAGCAGGTCCACCCAATTTTACGGGTGATGTGACCAACACACCTGACTGTAACACTTTCTTCGAACACTTTACGGGAACAGCTTTATGTGATGCTTATCATCCATAAAAAAACATTTGATTTGCTGATCTATCCATAACTTTATGGTTGTCCGTTGTACCACGTTAAACAGCAATCTGGATTGCTGTTTCCACAATAACATTGAAAGTTGACTTTAGTTGAAAAACCGAACAAAACAGCAGCTTGCTGCCGCAGTGACACTCACTAACCTGTATGGCCAGATAACGAGTCAGCATCGAGTCAGAGGTGACTGTTGCAGACAGCTGAGTTCTCACAAGCAGCACCGTCTGAATATGTTAGTCAAATTTTGAGGCTGCATGAAAACGCATTCTATGCAAAGTGTGGCACATGCTGCAGATCAATGAGCTTTAGGTGACATGAATGGTACTTTAGTGCAATATATTCTGCATTGATCAATGCTAAATGAATGAACAATTATAAAATCTACTTTAGGATCTACATTTTAGATGCATACATTAATGGGACGTTTATGTTTCAGGAGCAAACTAAGCCAAAAACTATACTTTAAATTAGAGAAGAAACTAAAAATCAACCATTTAAAAAAGAAGCAAAAAGATCAAGGGATCAACATGTACCTTCCTGTGACCTCTATGAAATGATTGTCTTTTCAATTTCGCCATCTGCATCAATTTACTTAGACTCTGCTACAGGATTTAGTGGTAAAGCATAGTTGGGTTTTCTCTTTTTAAAAAAGTCATACCTCAGGTCACAGTCATGATTTTGACTCTTTAACATTCCTCCTTTCAGCAAACATCAAACGGAGAGCGGAGCTCCACTGCTGAACAGGCTGTTGAGAAAAGTGGCTGCTGCTTCGTTGATGGTCACACTGATGGACAGGCTCAAAGTATTTGGATCATCCTTTATATTGTTTACAGGGCTGGCTCTAATCAAGCTCATCTTGTTATCAATTCATCCGTCCATCCCTTTTCTGTTTTCGCTTTCAGCCGGGTACACTGGGTAACCTGCCAGTTTAAAGCAGGGAAACACAGAGGACAGACAACCATGGACATTATATTTCTAAAAGTTTAAAGAGAACAACTCAAAACAAATGTCCATAAGACCACAGGAACCTGCTTTTAAGTAAAAAGGTGAGAGAACTCTGTGGATTAAGTCTGAGATCACGACTCTGCTACTTCTTATGTACACTCCATATGAAGAGGTTTGTCAAAATGTCATTATTTAGTCTTATAAATGCTGCAAAATTATGAAGATTTCTAACTCAAGCAGTTCCAGAAACATCAGCTCTGCCAAAAGATTTTGAGTTTAAAATTTCCCAGATCACCAGAACATAATGGACCAGTATCAGCTCCTCTGCACTGGCAACCTGCTACGTTTAGATTTAATGTTAAAATATTTTTTTCTTACACTGAAAGCTTTGGCCTAAGACTAACTAAAATCTATTTTTTTCTTTCTTCCTTTGCCTGGACATTTCTGTCCTAAGTATGCACATTTTGTGACGTCCAGATACTTCACTGAAAAAACCCTTCTGTTTGATGATGAAATATAAAAGATGAATAACAATAATGATGTTGATGACATTGTGCTGTGTTTTTGTCACTAACTGTTTTAACTGTACGGCTGTCAGGATACTCTTGTAAAAATGACCTTTAATCTGAAGGAGTTTTATCCTGGTTTAATAAAGGTCAAAGAAGAAGAACACTTCTTCTTCTTCTTCTCAAAGTGTCTTTAAGTTCATCTAGAAACTTCTTGCTGCCAGTAGTGGTTCTTATGGAAGATTCTGAAACAGATTTTATTTTGTGAAAAGTCTATAAAGATGGCTGGATTTCTAAGACTTACTGAAAGTCAGACCAATATTCAGTTATGCAAACTCCACTATCAACGTGTTCTGTGTTTCTGAAGAGCATTTTTCTTAAACCACTTCCACTGACACTGGAGTTCATGTTTAACTTTATGAAGATTGAGTCTCAACCATTATTTTACTGTTGCTAGGACGATTGTTTCTCTATAAACACTCACTGAATTTCCAAAGAACGCTGCTTTGAAATGAATCCCACTTTGTTTATAAACACTTTACAACCATAATCAGACCTTTGTTTCAGCTCTGATGTCCTTGATCTTTGTGCTGTGGTTCCTTTAACCGCACTCTGCAGCAAACACACTGGACTTTTAATCACACAATTTCTTTTCTGCAGCATAATCTGATGAATGGGTGCAGACGTTTTGGGTAAAACAAATCTTGAATTTTTTCACAATTTATCAATTAAGTGGGATTCTGTTGGGATTTTATGTGAGAGGTCAATCCAAAGTAATGCCTGAATGTGACGTAAGAGAAAAAGGACACGTGTTTTTGAAAGAAAAGCCCCTCTGTGTTGAACAATCTTATGCTGAGGTTTTTTTGTGATTGCTCAACTTGCTTTGAACTTTTGGGATTTATATTATTCTTCTTTGCAAAAAGGATTTAACTGAGTCAGATTGGATTGACTGCACTTATGAACAACCTGGCCACAAATTCTCAATTGTATTTAGGACTGGACTTTGACTGGACCATTGTAGCAGCTCTGGTTACATGTTGGGTCATTTTCTTTCTGCCTGTTTGGCTGATTCTTTGATTAATGCTATAATAATATAAGAAGTGAGAAAGATATACTCTCAGGCAGCTGCGTTATTTTGTGTTGTGTAAAAGAAACTGAAAACTTTTCCATTTCAGAAAGATCCACACGTCTTATCATGTCTTATTATCCCAAACCATTCCTTTCAGTGTTTTAGTTTCCTTTGTTTAAGCCCCTCTCTTTAAACAAAGTGAAATATTGTTGTTTGTAGTTTGAGGAGTTGAAATTCTTTCATAATTTACAAACCAAAATGTTCAGCATGAGCATCTCTGGACGCCGTTGACTAGACTAGAGAGAGAGAGAAAAAACCTTTTTATTTGCGTAGCTCCTAATCACTGTTGATACGTATAATCTCGACTGGCCTGTCAGAACTCAGACTCCTCTAAGATCCCCGTGAAGAACAAAAGACCTCCCTCTAACAGCTCAGAGGTAAACAGAAATACACAAATGAAGGGAGGTGCAGTTGTGTCTACTGGGTGTTGTTGAGGCAGAGAAGACTTTTTCTGGCTTCCTCAGAGTCTGCAGACAATGTTATTATACCAAAGCTGTAACTGAGTCACTGTGAGAACCGGCGTTGATACAAGTGCTGAGAAACCGGCAGGTAGAGACAAAGTCCTCATGTGTAATGATATGACAACGACTGATTTTAATGAAGTGGAGAAGCTCATGTCCTCTTGGGCCAGCCAGTGTAGATAGGCGTTTTCACCTGAAACAACCTCATGAGTCACTGTGGAGTAAAATCTCGCCCACAGAAGACACCCACACCAACTCTCCACTATCACTGCAAACATTTTCAGAGATTTGGACTCTTTCCTTGTCTATCTCAGCAGAAATGTCTGTGGATTATGGCTCTACCTTTAAATAAACAGTGGTGACAGTTTAATAAATCATGCTAAGCTTTTGCTCCATCCTGAATAAAACCTTATTCAGGATGTTGCATAAAATGTTGTCATGTTTCAACATTTGCTCTCTGAGATTAATGTCCTGCTCTGGGTATGCAATAGATGAGATGTATTTTATAAAAAGTTATTTAATCTGAAAAGATGGAGAAAGTAAAACCAGGAGGACCAATTTTCATAGAGCAAGGTTTATCATGTGAATCACATAACGATGTAAATTAACCTTAATTGCAGTTCACTGAGCTGTAATTATCTTTGTGTGGAGAAAGAAAAACTTTCTTTTATACACGAACAGTTGAAAAGGAAGTAAATTGCGATTAATGACTGAGTGCAGGAAGGTGGCACTATGAAGCAGACTTCTGATTGTATCATGGAGATTACTGAGGACAATGAGAGTTAACTCTTCCATTCATGCTGACCAGGTCTAAATCTCCTGCTTTAAGGTGTGTAGGGAACGTTTCTGTTAACTTGTAAGACTCAGAGTCGAGCCGTGAGGTCGATGTGATACACGAAGGAAGCTCTGCTGTCCTATTTCTCTTGTTCAGGAGTCTAAAACTTTTCCAGTAAAAAGAGCCGTTTATGCCTTTTGTGCTCAATAAATCTTGTTTAGATTCAGAAAATTTTACGTAAACTTTTGATAAAAGACAACTCACATTTCTGATAACTAAGGAACTGCCACTTTATTTCTATTTTGAGATTTTAAATAATAATAATAATAATAATAATAAAAACAAAAAACTTTTGCACAAAGAAGATGGGTGCATTTTTTGTAAGGATGTTAATATTGTGGAAAAAAATATTTGTAGTTTCCAGCTTTCAAAAAAAGAAATTAACATCTAAAAAAATTACTGGTTCTTTTAGCATCATTGTGAAAATTCAATCCAGTTATTCAATGTACAAAAAACAATCTGTACATTGTTACAGCTTAAACTTAAACATAAGTCTAATTACTTATGTTTAAAACCGTTAGTTTCATCATCACTTTAATTCAAAGTTACCAAGAACCATAGTAGAAGGTCCAAAGAGCCACTGGAGGCTCCAGAGCCACATGTTGCAGATCCCTACACAAGTTAACCTTATTAAACTAAAATAATCTACTCTTCCTGGGCAGCTTATTTGGTCCATCTTGCAATTACCTGGTCAAACTCCCTTCAGCCTTCAGAGCTACCTTAAATTATTGTGGCACAGATTCAACACTGTTCTGGTGACTGTGGAAACCAGTAGCTGCCAGTGGGGACCAGTGAACTCATTGTCATGTTCAGGAAACCAGTTGAAGACGAATTCAGCTTTGTGGCCTGGTTCTTTGTCCTGCAGGAAGTAGACATAGGAAAACGGCCATACTGTAGACATATCAGAAACCCCCCTCCTTGAGCCCGACCTCCACAACCCAGAACAACATCTAAAGTTCTGCAGGCCTCACTTTCCCCGGCATCAGCCATGTTTCTGGTTTCAGTGGTAAGCTGTACATTAAAATAGGATGTGAGAGGGATTTTTATTTATAAAATAAATAAGGGTGAAAATACCCTCGGGTTAAATCATTAAGGAATACAAATAAAACCAGAACAGTCAACTGACGACATCTCATAGGAAAAAAATAAATACAGGCAATCAGACTAGAGTTAGAGTTTAAAATTACTTAAAAGAGTAAATTAGAACATCTAAATTGGCTTCACTGTGATTTAATAATGACATTATTCCAGTCTGTACTGGTACAGTGGTCTCCAGGCTACAAAAAAATCAATAGTTCCCATGGATACATCAAAATATTCCTGTATTTGTTTACAGTAATGAGTAGTATTACATGTGTCACTACTTCTGAATGAACCTCTTCTATTGTCTTTGACTTCCTGACAGTCTGGATTTTTGCACCTGAGCCTAAACGTAGCCCAAATGCACGTGGTGTTAAACTGCCATCAGTTTCATCTTGCAGTGGACTGTCTTTCACAATCGAGTTGTTGCCTCATTTGTCACATGTTGTTTCAGAGCACTTTGTTCTGGCTTTGAGATTTGTTACGGCTTCTTGCACGTATGTTGCAGACAAAAAGCAGCTGTGGGTTCCATTGTTGGTGGCACGATTCCCATTAGTTTTGTTATCATAGATCAACTAACATTTAAATCTTTTTTGTTGTCTTCATTGGTTACGGCTACTTGCTATTTTATCCATGTTGAACAAATATGTGAAACAGTTACTGCCCTGTTCTCCTAAACTAGCTCTTTTCTGCTCTTACCTTTGATTTCACCAACTTCCCAGGCAAACTCAATCCGAAGGGCTCAAATTTCTCAACTCTTATGTAAAATATAACTAATACATTGTCATAAAGGCAAAAGAAAAGAAGCTTAAATGAACATCAACCCAGTGTTGAATTGATTTTCCACAGTCAGCTGCCACTTCTGGTGGTTTACAGTCAGAACAACATAACCACATAGTTAGTTTACACAAGGAGCAGCAGATTCTTGTTCATTAGCCATTCTAATAACTAATGGTCTCCTGTTAACCATTAGAATGGCTAACAGGAGATGAAACATTTCAGCTGAAACCTGGTTTTCACTTCTTTTTGTCGGGTTTTTGTTCAAGCTAGTGTTAGCACTGCAATATAGCTAGCTGCTTCAGGAAGGAAAGCTAAAAACTCTTATGACCTGTTGCTTCAAAGCTGTGGGATTGATTGGGTTTGTATTTACCATTTGGCAAACATTTAGGGAGATGAACATCGTTGTGTGTGGATTCAGTAGGTTTCAAAACTGGTTTTGCTGAATATGTTGCTTTAATAGTTGCGGTCGTAGCCACCTTAATAAAGTTCCTCTAGCTAATGATTTATATTGTTGGTGTGTATGGTGTGTTGACCAATGTATAGAGTCAGTGACTAACAGGTAAGGAATGCCAAAAACTTGAGACTTGATAGTTTACTAAGAGTAATATTACTTCTTGGGTTTGTTTAGCTTTTTAAGCTAACTGCTTCCAGATCTCATCATTTTTGTTTAAATCACAACATGGGTTTAATCTTGTGCCCAAGGCTCTAACTACTGAGACATTGCTAGCTTCTCATCTGTTGGTCTTTGATGGTTCCTACTAGGTTGTTTCTGACACCACAAACCACGCACAAACCAACTCATAATAATTTTTAATTGAGCTCAACAAGCTTGATGGGGAAAATCAAAACCAACAGCTCAACCTGCAGTTGTTGGATTTTGCAGTGGCCTCATGTTGGAAATGTGGGTATTTCTGAGCAGATCTAGTTATTTTGTGAGTCAGGCATTACAAAACCCCAAGAAATCTCTGGCTGCCATAAAGACCTTACTTTACACATATTACCTTAATCAAGGTGTTTTAACAACCTACTACACCCTACTCAGATCCCCAGTGAACTCAGTGCAGTTTCATGCTAAACTTTACTGTAAAATGCTCTAGTAAAACTTGATAGGTTGTTTTTGCATTTTATCAGTTAGTAGGATGTTATCATAATGCAGTTACAGATACATTAGCATTTAGTTTTGCCCTCAACATACCGGGTAAATAAAATTAGCTTATTAATGTTTTTACATCTTGTATTTCTTCTTTTCGAGTCGTATTTACTGAACAGTTCTTTGTAACTTGTGCTTTGAGCATTTTTTTGAGGAAACCTCTTCATCTTCTGTAAGAAGCAGCAAACCAGGCCTGACCTCTATCACCTTGGGTATTTGACCACACCTGCAGTGTGGAAAGAGTCTCTGAGTTTCCTGTCAATCAGTTTCAATGTTTGACTTTTAGCTAAGCACCACATTCATCCTGTGGGGCCATTTGAGCAGATTTCTATTTAATGACCTTCCTTCATGAAAAATAAAAAATAAAAAAAATCATGCCAACGGATGGATAAACACCCCAAAGTAGAAACTCTGACTCACAGATGTGAACCTATTTGTAGCAACACGATCCTTCAGAGCCTCCTGTGAATACACCACACCCCTCCTCAGACATTATCACATCCTGCTCAACTGTTCACTCTGCGCTGAGCGGCACCTTCCCAGTGTGCAACATTTCAAACAAATATCCTGCAGTGAATTACTGACTCGACACACACACTAAAATGTGCTGCGACCTGGGAGGGGAAAAGGTTATTATGAGCTTGAAGGATAGCTTGATCCCACTTGTGTGCTCCATCCATCTGGAGGCAGTTTCTGTAAAGTTAAACATTCACTCTCAACGAATTACCGCCTTTGCATATTGACTCACTTTATATTCTTCCACGCTCTGTAGCACGAGTAAATAAGACCATGATGACATACGTCGATCCATTCCCAAACTTCAGTTAGTCAAGACAAATTGCAAAAGAAATCTTCATGCCTCTGAGGCTTATTACTTTATCGTCTCTCTTTTTGGGTAGTATGACCACAGCATCCACAGAAAGGCTGCCCTCTGGGTTTAAATCTTTTCATTTCTTCAAGAATCACGTTTGTTGCAGCTCAACAGCTATTGCAAAAGTTTGTGTTAAATGTACAAAGAACCTGTGTGCAAAACTAAAAAAGGGCGTTTACAGTTTCTGCATTAAAAGTGAGCAGATCTCTACAAATGCAACAGGCTCTCTTAAAGTCTCAATCCTACTGACAAAGGAAGTCCGGATTGTTTTTAGCTAAAGTACGCCATCTAGTGGTAAATTAGCTGATCACGATAATTCACAATGTTGGTTAGTATGTACAGTATCCGAGTTTCTACCTACTAGTTAACAAGCTTAAGGTGCTGTATTAGTATTAGTTAGTCATCTTTTAGCTATCATTACCTGCATCCACCAGTTTTACTCAACTCAGTCGGTTAGTTTGGAGGAAAAACTGTGCCAAGTTCTTTGCGTTTTGCTGGTTTGCTGTCATTATTCTAACACACACCTGAGTATCTCTGCACAGCAGCAGCAGGTCTCCACCGCTGCCGCACAGGTGTAACCCAGCGCGAGCGCCGTAGCGCTCATGTTGCATTTAAACGCGGCTCGGAAAAGCAGGTCCCGACGTGTTAACAACGATTAAACTGTTTTAATGGCTGAAAAAAGTGACAGAAGGCGCTGATATTGGAAGTGCGGAAGCCCCCACTGTATCAAATCAATATAGGAATAACAGAGAGTTGGCCACTCTGAGGTAAAAACAACAAACAGCTTCCAGTCCAAAGGGGCGGGGGGCACGGCTGACTCAGTGGGCTGGTAATGCCCCCCAATGCCCGCCCACGCCGCCGGGCCTGTCAGGAAGTCTAATCTTCGAGCCCTGTTTTCAGCCAGCTTCCCTCCTCTCTTATTTTAGCAATGAAAAATTATAAATACACACAATGTGTTGGAAAAATGTCTTCAGTTACCGACTTTTTTTTGGTCAAGCTTAAGTGACAAAAGTAGGAAACAGACCGATTCTCTTGGCCATTAAAAAATAACACAGAACAGTGTAAGTCAGGGGTCTCAAACTCCAGTCCTGGAGGGCCGGTGTCCTGCAACTTTTAGATGTGCCTCTGCTGCACCACACCTGAATAGAATAATTAGGCCATTAGCAAGGCTCTGGAGAACTGATCTACACAAGAAGTTGGTAATTAAGCCATTTAATTCCAGCGTTTTTGTACGTGTGGCACATCTAAAAACTGCAGGACAGTGGCCCTTGAGGACTGGAGTTTGAGACCCCTGGTGTAAGAAGACCTCCACACAAGACCTCGTTTATTTATTTACTTTACAATTTTGTTAGCAGCCGACTAAATTGAAAGTTACAACCTTGACATGATTGTATGAGTTGCTTTACCACTTCCGGAGTGCAGTGGTTCTATTGTGGTCCATCCCCACCCCTTTCCGTTTGCTGCAGCGAGGTCCTTCTCAGAGAAGAAAGAGGAAGAAGTGAAACTTAATATATACAATTCTTATTTTACATCTTTTCCGTCACGTACAAAGTGCCTTCCTCCCAGCTCTCTCCCCTGTAGAGAGTTTCTTTCAATTTCTCCCGTTTATGGTTAATTGGTTAACCTTATGGATGTAACCAAGTGAGGCAAAGATTGTAGCGCAAGTTTAGCTTTTTATTCTTCTCTACAATGTCCAGGCCTGGCTCCAGGGTGAGGGAATTCTGAATCTGAAAATCTTGCTCATCCTAAGAGGTCTTTGGGCTGCGATTTGTCTGGTTCCTCACCTAGAATAATGGTAAGGTCTGCCTTGGGTGACCTTATCAGGGGCGAATGAAACGTCTGACTTTGTTTTTCACACCTTCATCTCAGCAACTTCCTGCTACCATCTGATTCTGGTTCTGGTCAAGGGGAAGTGGTGAAGCTCAGACTGGTCTGGGTTCAGATATGATGAAGCTCGACTTTGTGCTGCTTGGTGAGTCCTGCACTCCTCCAACCCTTTACAAGCTGCTGGTTCTGGTCCTGGTTCTACCTCCAGTAACATCCCTACTTCCTCCTGTTTCAGGTTTGGGAGTTCTGCTGCTTCTGATCCTTGGAGTTGGGTTCACAGGTCAGTGTTTGGTTCTCTGGTTCTTCAGCAACTCAGCTGAAACATTTACTTGTTCTGATCCAGTTGGTCACTGTTTCCAGTGGGTCACTGCGTCACTCCGTTTTCTCCGAGCCGGACTTTGGTCCAGCTGCTCATCCTCATCCCGTTCTTCCTTACCACCTTCAGGATGATGGTTCTCCTTAAAGACATGATGCCAGGTGAGAACCTGACTAAACTCAGATTAGCAGCAGAACCCCAACATGCAGACAGGGAGTGGTCCAAAACATGATCCAGTTCTGATCCAATAGCTTTAGCTCAGGCATTTAAAGTCTCACCTTGTTCAGAGATAAATCAGCTGCCAGAAGCTGCTGATGTCAGTCTGGCTCTGTCCTGATCTTGGGTTTTTCTGGGTTCATAGTTCTGTTCATTTGTTCTGAGTTCTTAGTTATTTTGAATCAATCTGCTTTTTCTGAGTTGGTCTAGTTCCATTACATCCATTATTTATTCCTCATGTCGTTCTCCATTGGCTATATTTATTGTCCCAGTTCCTGCTTGTTTACTCTCCCTCGCCCCCGATGCCATTCTCTCTCTCCTCATACCTGTAACCAGGGCAGGATTTAGGAGGGTGTGGGCCCCTGGGCTTGAACAAAGGTGTGGGCCCTACTTAGTCATGGTTACACAGTTGCACATTAACACACACGCGTACACACGCAGTCATGTTTTCAACACTTGTGGGGACTTCACATTGACTTCCATTAATTTCTACAGCCTAATTTTAACCATTACCCTAAACTTAACCATCACAGACCTATCCACTAACCCAAAAACAACTATTTCCCTCATGGGGACCAAGAAAATGTCTCCACAAGGAGCAATGGTCCCCATGACCCCACATTGTAGACAGAAATAGGTTCCCATAAGGATATGAAAACCTGGTACACACAGGCATATATTGGGCCGGCCACCCTTCCTTTTGGGTGGCTGTAGGATAGCTTGGTCAAGGGTCCTCAAGGTGTACAGAAAACAGCATCAGCCATAGGTTATAGCTTCTTCTGAAGATGTTTATTTTAAACATGTGCCTCAGACATTCCTCCTGAGCTTCCAAGAACTCAGTGTTTTAAAGCCAATTGGCAACACACCTGTTCCTTAGTGGACCAAGCCACAATTAAACAGGTCAAAAATAACAAACAATGAACAGAGAAACAAGAACAAAATGATTGATCTAATTTACAACTCATTTATATAATGAAAGGGTCTGAAAATAAACCATGTACTAGAAAATAACTAAAAAAAAGTTACTTCAAAGACAAACAAACAAAGCAATACTCCAAAGAAAACCCTCTAATTGGTAGAACCCATTGACATCTTCCAGCCATTCAAGCAGGAAATACTGGGCCGGCCCCTCCCATATTCCTGCCCTGCTGCAGATCTACAAAACAAAGAATGGTGAGTACAAAAGGAAAACAAATACTATGATTATACTTTGAAACAAAATAAACAAATAATCTAGAAAAGGTAGCTTTTAACCTAAACATATAAAAAGATGGAAACTGCAACATAATGCTAACACAAACAAACCCGGGATAGTAGTGAAGCAAATTAATGTTTAAATCTATGCATTATGACTGGCTACAGAAAACAAATAAATCAAAAATAAAAATAAGGGACAAGTGGTGAATACAGAACTAAACCACTTTGTCACAGTGGCCGGCCCTTGGCCGTGACTTACTTGTGATCCTATCCACCAACCTTATTTATCCACAAAGTCACAAAAATCAGCCACTGTCCACCATGAGAGAGGCTGATAGACAGTCGCACCCACCAGGTCATCTCTCCATGCAAGGTTTACAACAATCACCCCATGGTTGACTACTTAGTGACTTTTTTCGCTATATTTTGAACACACACACACAAAAATAATCAGCAAGTCAGGTTTCTAAGCTAAGTTAAACTAAGCTAAACTAAACTAAGCTAAGATAAACTGATCTAAGCTAAGATAAACTGATATAAGCTAAGATAAACTAAGCTAAGTTAAACTGAGCTAAACTAAACTAAGCTAAGTTAAACTGATCTATGCTAAGATAACCTGAGCTAAGCTAAACTAAATTAAGCTAAATTAAACTGATCTAAGCTAAGATAAACTGATATAAGCTAAGATAAACTGAGCTAAGCTAAGTTAAACTGAACTAAGCTAAGCTAAGTTAAACTGATCTAAGCTAAGCTAAGATAAACTGAGCTAAACTAAGCTAAGTTAAACTGATCTAAGCTAAGATAAACTGAGCTAAGCTAAGATAAACTGAGCTAAGCTAAGCTAAGTTAAACTGATCTAAGCTAAGATAAACTGAGCTAAGCTAAGCTAAGTTAAATTGAGCTAAGCTAAGCTACACTAATTCTAAACTAAACTAATACCTGCAGATTTTGATCCGACCAGCACTGTGACCGCCTCCCTGCCTGCTGACCCGGGTCAGGGATCTGATGAGGACTATGAGAACATCACTGATGATGTCACCACAGTGCATAACCTCTGACCTTTATGGGCTGATGACCCCTCCAGATCTCAGGAGCAGCACTGCTGATGTCTTCACATCCTTGCGTTTTATTACCCAGAATCCCTCAGCAGTGAGAGAACAAGTTTCGGCTGCTTTATTCTACAACGATGTTCTGGGTTCTGTAACGGCTTGGTCCATTGGATCAGTACCAGAACTCCAACTTAACCTGTCAATAACTCACCGTCTCAACGGCACAATAAAGTAATTCCTGTTGAACCAGAACTGCTTCCTGTCTTCGTTTCCAGCAGGTTTGAAATAATGATGATGATGATGAGACTTTGGTCTGGTCAAAGTGAGAAGCAGGAAGTGAGGCGGTGCCTGATATGGATTCTCCTCACAGACTGAAGCAGAACCAGCAGGTTCTACTGTTGCTTCAGTTTTTCTTTGTTTAAAGGAAACAAGACAAACCAAAAGCGTCCTCAATGTGAGAGTCAGTCACAGACTCTGTCCATGTGAACTTGGGGAGATGTCAGTGTTAGGATTTCACCTAAGTCCTGTGTGAAGTGTTCTGCTCACCAGGAAGTGGTGAGACTGAAGCTGTCGCTCTGAAAACTTGAGGCCAGACTGAAACTATGAGGCCGCTGTCTGACTCAGCGCTGCTCGGTGAGTCCAGAACCTCCAGAACCTGCAGAACCTCCTCACTTTATGATGACCTGCTGCCTTAACATCAGACCTGAGCACTTCCTGTAGGACACAGGTGTCAAACTCCAGGCCTGGAGGGCCACAGCCCTGAAACTTTTAAATTACAGTATAAATCAAATTTTACTGAACAAAGCTCCCCATGAAGACAGTATTTTTTTAAAAAAATTAAAAACTCAAGGTGCACTGTTCTAAATTATTATGCACAGCAGATTTTCTAAACATTTTATGAATTGTAAAGAATTGCAAACGGTCATTCTTTGAATATGCAGCATTAAGTGGTCACATGTACTAAAACAGTGCTTCCCAATTCCAGTCCTCAGGCCCCCCTGCTCTGCATGTTTTAGATGTACCTCTATTCCAGAGCAGCTGATTCAAATGATTGCATAACCATCAAGTGCTGCAGAAGCCTGTTAATCAGCCACATATTCAATCCAGATGTGTGGCGGAAGGGAAACACCTAAAACATGCAGGGCAGGGGGCCTTGAGGACTGGAATTGGGAAACACTGTGCTAAAATCAAAAGCTGTTTCAATCAGAAATATCTTAACAGACCGAGTTACATGTTAACATAGGACCTCTTCTTTGATATCGTTTGCACAATTCTTGCATTCATTGAACTTTTGAGTTTGTGGATAGTTTCTGCTTGAATTTCTTTGCAGGATGTCAGAATATCTTCCCAGAGCTGCTGTTTTGATATGAACTGTGTTCCACCCTCAGATCTTCTGCTGGGCCCAATGCGACAGTTTCTGCTTGTGAGCTTTGGTTAGGGGCCCAATAGTAGATTCATGCACCACAAGCCTCTGGAGGATCCTCCACCTTGAGGTTCCAGAGGCACCAGCAGCTTCAAATAACTGTTTTCTGCTTTGTAAGGGCACTTTAACAGCTGCTCTCTTAATCCCATGAATTTGTCTAACAGAAACCTTCCTCATTATGCCTTTATATGTACAAACCCATCTTTATTCTGAATCAGAACAAATCTCTTCACAGTACGATAACGCTTCAGTTTTTGTTAAATATCTAATATTTTCATATCTTGTCTTACGGCACTACACTGTCTGATGATTTTCGGCAGCAGAGATCCTTTCTCTTTCCCATATTGCTTGAAACCTGTGGCCTGTTTAATAATGTGGAACATCCTTCTTAAGTAGATTTCCTTTAATTGAGCTCACCAGACAAACTAATCAGCTCTCTGCAATTAATTATAGTGATTCAAAGAGCCCTGACACACAATACCATCAATAAATTTAATAGCACAACAAAAAATGTAATCTTTATGACACTTAAATCCAATTTGCATAATGATTTGGAACACAGTGTAACAAAAGCCTTCATGTGCAATGAGTAGACGTTCATCTGGAGGCAACATGTCTCATTTTACAAGCAACATCCCATCATATGGCTGAAGAATGACGTCTCTTTAACAAACCATGATATGATGCCCCTTGTGAGAGCTTATGGATGGATATGCAAATAAGAAGACTCTAAACTTATCTGACAGTCATAGTTGTGTTTCATCGGATGCTGAGAAAAAGCAATGTAAGAAACGGCTTCAAGTTTTCTTGGTGACCATGCAGGAGTTAGAAATTCTTGTTTGAACCACATCTGTGGGTGGTGGTGGTTTGACCTCACAGAACTACTCACTAAGTGTGTGGTTGATTTTTGATGATGAGTCAAAAATCAACCATGATTTTTTGATGTTCAATAGAGCATCAGTGCTCTATAAAATTATCTTATCTTAACTGAGTTTAAAAGACAACATTTAGAAAATATGTTAAATCAACTCAATGAACTTTAATTTCTGGGTTAAAACAACAACTAGTTTCTGGTTGACTTTACTTGTACTGTCAAGGCAGCAGAAGAGTTTCCATTTTCAATTTTAAATGTTTTACAGAGTTGGGCACAATTGGATCAAAACACTAAGGGAAGTCACAGGGTTTTTCTCAATTGCTTTGGTGCATTTCTGTGATAAGAATTAGTAAAATTCTCATAACTGTAGGCACCACATACCATCCCTAAAAGTCTGCAGAGAATACAGAGTACAGGGGGGTACAGAGGACTGATAGATACATAAATACATAACAAATGACAGAAAACTTTTTTTTCACTGCAGAATCTTTATTGAATTTTGCTGACTTGTTTCTTTTAATTCAATTCTTTTGATTTCTTTTTACTTTTTACTTGGAGTCAACCTTGACTCCATTCACATATGTCTCCTCCACCACGACGGTCTTTGTAATCACTGAAAAAAGTGGAGAAATTAGATTAGATTTTACTTGACTTTTTTTTTCTTTTACAAATCCTCATGTTTTATTGATGATGAAATCTAATAGATGTTTCTTACCTTTTTTTGAGCTCGAACTGGAGCTTAAAAAATGGAAAGACAACAATTAAAACTTCATTAAATTTTACATTTAGTCATTCTTTTTATTTTATTATTATCTGTAACATTAGTGTACATGCATCTTGCCCGGCTCTCACCTGATGTCCTCCCCATCAAGCAGGCTCCTGTACTCTGCAATCTCCAACTTAAGAGTCTCGTACTTCAGATCGTTTTCTCTGATCTTCTCTCTCAGACGTGACAACTGAGCTTCCAGGCCTGTGACAACATACTGGAGACCTGATAGCTGGGCAGCATAGCGTTGCTGAGTCTCTAGCAGAGATCCCTCTAGGGATGATTTCTGTTGGGGAAGGAGAAAAGGTTTGTGTTTTGTTTTTAGCACAGTTTGATTCAACTGGGTGGGGAGGTA
>CAEGAG010111408.1:0-12403 GCA_903067065.1 Brachyrhaphis terrabensis | reverse complement strand
TAGATAGATAGATAGATAGATAGATAGATAGATAGATAGATAGATACTTTATTGATCCCCAGGGGGAAATTCAAGGGGAAATTCAATTCAAATATACTGGATTTAATCAAATGCTAATTTTCTGTTGTCCCATAGAACTAACAACACAAACTACATTCTGTTAGGCTGTAAGGAGAGCTGAGTCTGCCACAATATACCTGAATATCCAGAGGACATACTGAATTGGTCAAAGACATTTATCTCTCTGGTATGGAGCTAAAACTGTCTCATAATTCAGAAATGCGCAGATCAAGATTGACAATTCACAAGATTCACACAGGATGAGATCCATATGTAAATCAAGAGATATTTGTCTTTGCATAAAAAATACAAGTGTTCTGTGCATTCGTGTATCTTGATCTGTGCATTTTTGAATTATGAGATTGTTTTACCTCCATACTCTGGTGCCTAGTACTTCCAACAGGTGATTACGTAATTGTATCTGAAACTATTACCCTAACCAGGTATATAAAAGGTCAAATGTTAACTTTGCAAACAATTATTTCCTTTTACTCCGTTGTAGGGAAGACACACAAGAAAACACTGGTCCCCTATAAATGTCCTTATTACCAAAACACAACTGGGTTTCCTGCTTATGGTCAGGTGACAATGTGAGAATTCATTTGCTTTCTAAGAATAGGTTTTAATAGAGTAATTGCATCAGCTTGCAGGTGTGCAATAAACAAAACTTGCTGCCAAAGAAAGATTCTTGCGAGACATTTGAGTTTTTGAAGTTCATTTTCACATTCAATACAGTGCAATTTAAATACATTTTTACCTTTGCTAGGTTAATTGCATGAACAAGACTTTACTTCTAATTTGTGTCTTTGTATTTAAATGTTCTGCCTGCCTGAGAAGAGGCTGTGTGCACTGTGGCTCTCAGATGGACACAGCTGGTTGTGTAATGATAGTTTCATGCTGTGTCCCAAATAATTGCCTTTTCCATATGAAAAACTGTGTGGAGGGAGGAGCCTGGATGCTACAAATGTGGACTGTATGCTACAACACAATAATGTTTTCTTTAAGTGATAGTGAACAAAAACAATGACATGCGGTCTGATTTCAGAGTCTGATCCTACATTGCCTAACAGCCATGAGAATTGTTCTGCAGCTTGAGTTAAGAAGCACAAAATTATTTTCTAGCTTTTCTATATTGAGTTAGATAATTGGATGATTTGTGAACATTCTGTTGTATACCAATGTACTGCTAAAATGTTTGAATGTTGTTGCCATGTAAGTGTGTCATGGCAGCTTTTTTTATAGGATGTGAGCTGGTAAGGGCAGGGTTTTGATTGGTTGGCAATGGGAACAAAGTCGAAATAACTAAGCGAAGAATTAAATGACTTGTAAATTTTGTGCATGTTTGCTTGATATTTCATTATTGCTAAATAATTATTAATGTTAACAGCATTTATGTGAAAGTTAAAACTTCTCTGTTATTCTTTTCCCTCTCTGGAAGGCTGAGGTGATTGGCCAATTGGATTTGAGAAGGCGGGGTCTGAAAGTTTATACAGGTGGACCTAATTTATCTCAAATCAGATTGAGTAGAAGATGACAGAATGCTGATGCTCCAATATTCTTAAATTTACTAAGAATATTAGTAAATTATACTAAGTTATACTTGGAAGTCACGATTTCCAAAACAAATGTTTATTAAAAGTACCATACTTCTGGATTTTTGTTAAGAAAAAAAACTCAGCAATTTGTTGGATCTATCAAATTCTTAGAGTCAAATTAATTGTACTTATTTTTGCTATCTTCAATAGCACTGTGTTTAAATCACAATGCTGATGAAAAGAAAATAAATCTTTAGTTTTCTGCTCTGCTGGAGTGCAGAACTCTAGAGCTCTCAGCATGGTGCAGCTGCTCAACAGCATGTGTGTTTTGCCTTTGTCCCACAGAAAAGACTTTTTCTCCCTGATCTCACTGGCTCAGACGTTGTCAGAAGTTTATTTGGGTTTTCATAAAAACGTATTTTGATTAACGTAAAAGCCCAAGTCATTGTTTTAGAAGTATAGGGACTGTTTTCAGGGAAAGTTGTGAAACCAGGATTTTTTGGGGTGAAAACACATCTAAGCAATGACTAAAATTATCCATAGAAGAGGAGCATCCCCAGTGGGAAATTGATGGTTCACAATTCATTTATTGAACATGTGAACACACTGTAGGAGCTACAAAATACACACAAAAAAAATTACAATTAGTAACTCAAACAGCATGTTACCTTCATCCATTTGCCTTATTGAATTATCTTTACCTTTCATTATGACATCTTTTAATCTTTGACCATCTCTATCTTGAGTTCCATCACAATGTGTTTACCATATATATTTATTAAACCCCTTTAGCTTTAACATATCCTTTTAGCCATATTGCAAATGTCTGACTTTACAGAGCAACATTAAAGCTAGTAAACTTTTGAATTACTGAATAAGCTTTACTAATTTACCACAGCATGTGAGCACCATCTCTTGGGCGAAAGCATAACTGCTACACTTAGTAGCAAATTCTATGCTGATGAAATATGACAAATATACATTTACACAGAGCCAGCCCAAGGCTTAAGCAAATCAAGATACTGTATAGGGCCATCAAGGGCCTCCCACAAAGGCTTGAATTTTAACACAGATTACAGATAATTTTTTTTGTATTTGTTTATTAGGATGGAGAATATCAGTACATTTGATTTCATGCTTTCAGTGCAAATAAAGGACATTTTACACTGATAAAAATTTAAAGGAAGTGACAAGTGTACTTTATAAAAATACAAAAAATAATCTTTAATGTTTGATTACTGTTTGACCAACAGATGCCATAAGTTTGATCTTTTCTTTGTGTTTGAGCTCAGTTACATCTCAGCAGATACTGGGTAGTTATCAAAAATTGCTTCTAAGCTCAGCCAACTTGACCTCTTCTCCCAGATTCCATCAAATGTGTACACATGTAAACAAACAATGAGGGCCTCAAAATTGCAAATCTACTTAGGATGTAACTAACTCCAATTTTTTTCTTTGCTGATATACTGTCTAAATAGGTGATTTAGGATTCTATATTTGTTTCTGTGTAAATTGTGACATTTTTGTGTAAATTTGTTTAGACCTACAATCATCTCAGTGTTGGCTGCTTTGGTTAAAAGAAGCCCAACCAGCTGAATTTTCCTGTTGGTTCCAGCAGTACAGCCCTGCTTGAGGTTTTTCATTTCCATTGACGGTTCCAGATCTGCTCAGCTACACCCCACTTGGCCTAGCTCCCCTCTACTCTGAACTTGTGTTTCCACAGAGTCAGTAGCAACTATCAGAGCAGAACTCTTTCAGCGGGTGGAGGCTTTGAGCCACACCGAAGCACATGCCATCATTTTTTGAGACAATGGAAGAAGAGAGAGTTTTGAAGGATGTGGATTCTGTGCTGTTGCTGTTTGTTTGCCTGATTTAGATTCTTCTGAAATTCTAAGGTGCAATGGGAGGAATGGGAGGAATGGTGCGACTGCAATGAACGGGGAGAGAAGAAGAACATCCACAGGATATTCCTGTCCTTGGAGCGCTTGCAGCTGAAGGAAAGAAGGTGGCCCAGATATGGCAGGGTAAGTTAATGTTAATGTTTGTATATAACTATCAAACTATTCAATTTAATTAAGTTTATTGATATAGCTCCACCAGGGCCATGCAGAGACCTTTGAAGGTCCAGGGGCTCAAAGTTAAAAAGGGACACACTGAACAAGATCTTAAAACACCGTACAACAACATAGTTATATATTAATCAAGAATTTAATATTTAATCAATTATAACTGTATAATTGTCATCATGTGGGGACAATGCAAAGCAAATTTAATCTAGTTTTTCCCCAACAGGTTTAATGTTTCTGTTTCTGCTGCTGACAGTCCTGGAGGGCTGAGTTGATCTGAGACTGAAGCTGTTAAACAGACCAGAGGAGAGAAGACGTTTGTTATGAAATAAGCAAAGTTGCTGATATTGTACTAATTAAAACCTAATAATATGTAAATGTTTAATCCCCATAGCAACTTGGCTGCAGACTGCTTTAAAGATCAAAACAGCTCAGAGGGATTAACTCTACATATTTTTTCTGGTAGCACCTCAGAGATCTAGAATTGTTAGACTGAGAGATATCACGGCAAAGAGAACTCTAGTTGGGCCCCTCCAGACATTATAAATGCCAGGCCCATATAAATGCCTGAATTGTAACACAGATCATAGATCTAAAATGTTAGCATTTATTTATTGAGAATCACAGTGCTGTTATTTAATTCATTCAGCAGAGATAAAATTAAAAAAATAAATACATTTAGGATTTAATTAGGGAGTTTACTTTGTAAAAGTTTAAAGAATCCTCTTGATAGTTTGATTGTTGTGTTACTATGGCTACAATATGGTGTAATTTTTGTGTTTGAGTTGGCTTTGTTCGCAAATACATTGCAGTAAATAATGTCCAATAATCGATTTTTAAGCTTGGCAAATTAACATGGGCCCCCTCTCACAGACTTTATTAAATCTATATTTAAACATGTTAGTGATACTGATGTTCTTAGTAGGAGGGGGCCAAGGGCCCTAAATCAGATTCTGTCTAAGGCCCCTTATTACCTTGGTCCGGCCCTGCATGAAGAGCGCGCCTCTGCTCATCTATCTACCTGGAATCTACTTGGAATTTACCTGGAATCCCCCTGTAGTCCCTATTCCAGTCCACCGATGCTTTTGGGACATCTTAATTTATTTATTTGTGGCTCGTTTGACTTTATGTTACAGTCCAAATTGTTGGCATACTATTTTTGCCAATGTTTTGTGATATTTTGTGAGCTCCAAATGCTCTGGGCCGAATCTTTCTTTATCAGTTGAGGTTGTGCAGTAACTTCTATTCAGCCCAAATCCCATCAGCAGCGGTGCGAACCCCCCTGGTAGAAACGTTAAAGTGAAGCAGAGACCGAACAGTGAGCAGGCCAGGCGGTACCGGGGCTTTGAGCTGCGTCACGGTGTCCGTCGGGTACCGTTTCTTTATACCAGGATATCTGGTTCTGACTCAGTGGTGGGACCGACTCAGGCTGCCTGTAGCATAAATGGGGCGGCCTGATAAAATAAAAATGAGAAGTTTTCTCTGCAGCCAAAACATTTCAGTGTTTGGAGGCAAGGAGGGTTTTATCCCGTTATTACAAGGAAAATTACGAAAACAGCTGTTCTAACTTCAATATCAACATCAGGTCTGATTATCTTGCCCATAATATGACAGAGGACGCAGATCTGCCCCCCTCCTCCTGACCTTTGGCCCAGTGTCTTAACAACATGGAGGCAGAGGAACTGACTGTTGTCATTATTAAACCGAGGGCAGCCAGACGAATTTAGCAAAATTTTTACTTTTAGCCAAATATTAATGTATATTGTTGAGGGGCACTAGCAGGTCTCCTGACACACAGATTAAAAATTTTAGTAAATAAATAAAAATAAACTCAAAAATGGGCACTAGGGGCATCGAGTTTATTATTCAGTTATTCTAATTACTGAATATTAGAGAATCAGACGCAATCAACTGGAAACCCAACAGATTGCATCTTGTCTTGGACAAGACCGTAGATACAATCGCTTGTGTTGTCACTGCCTTTGCAGGAGTCCCTTATATCATGCTTGTAGCAATAGTGAAGAGGAAATAGTCTCCTTTAATAAAAAACCTTAGCAGAATCAGAACCTGGCTCAGTACCAGCAGCCATCTGTCATGCCTGATTGGGGCCAGAGCAGAAGCACAAAAAGAAACAAAAGGAATGTTATAGGTGTCCTTTTTATGCTAATGAAAAGTAAAATATTAATAGCAGGAGAGAACAAATGGTTAGTTGATTGCGGAATTAACTCAGTCAATGTCCCCTTTGAAAGCTCTGGAACACTAGACCAGATGGAGCTTCTATGGAGAGAAAACCTGAAGATACAGATAAAATGATAACAAATAATACAATTTAGAGAGTAGTAGTAGAAGAAAGTGAGAAAAAGTGGTCAGTTTGTTCTCTGAAGATGCAACAGTAAGTCTATAACAGCATAACTATAGAGATATCTCAGAATAATCTAAGCTCTTAGAAAGAGGATGAGAGAGGCAGAACCAGGAGAACCGTCTTTCTGGACTGGATTCCCCTGCAGTAACCCTACAGGGACAAATAGCTTGTTTCAGTGATGGAATTACTGCATGTTGGTAATGCACATTTATTAATGGAAATTCATAACGTGTGTTTGTTTTCAGATTTTGGTAAACCATCGCTACAGGCCATCAGAGTGGGCATTCCCACAGACCTTAGGCGATGGGATGTTCTGGTTCCCAGTGGGTTCATCACTGCAGGATGTCCAGAGAGAGACATCCAACTTTCAGTGCAATTAATGTGCCCAGCTTTAGAGTAGGAAATATCTTCTCACACTAGCTATTCTTTCATTGTAAACATAGAGATGCTGGCTGGACTGGAGATGTAACACTGAAGTGTCTATAAGAAGAGCCAGAGCAGACTGGACTGGAGCTAAGATCCTTCAGGGTTTGCAGCAAGATGCTGCAGATCTTCAGTCTGTTGTTGAGAACTTCATCTGTCATCTGTTGGGGCAGCAGCATCAGAACCAGGGACATAAAAAGGCTCCACAACCTGATAAAGAAGGCTGGTTCTGTTCTGGGGACAACTGTAGAACCTCTGAAAATGATGGGGCAAAGAAGGATTATTCATGAGGTCAAGAAAGTTATGGACAACTCTGACCATCATCTTCATGAAACTGTCTTGGGTAAACAGAGCATCTTCAGTCAGAGGCTTCATCAGACTCACTGTAATACAGACTGCTACAGGAGATCTTTCCTGCCAATAGCGATCACTGTCTACAATAACTCTTTAATTTCCCTTTGGGATCAATAAAGTATATTTGAATTTTAATATATACAGATCCTTATTTTGAAGGTGAGACATGAATTAATTCTTTCATTTGTCATTCAAAATTTTCAAAAGAGAAAAACATAGGACTCTAGTTCTTGTTTTTTGTTACCTGTCTTTCATTTCTTTCAAATTATGTCAAACTATAAGATTCTAACTTTTTCATTTTAATTAATGACAAGCTTTTTTGTATTACCAGACATCAGATCATTGGTTGGCTCTTTCTTTAACCCTTGTTCTGGCTTGTTCCAGCTCAGCCATCATTGGTAGGAGACCGTCATACATGTTGGTCTTAATGGCTCTAAGTTTCTCCTGGTACTCCTTTGGCAAGCCATTTTGCTCTGCTCCCATTACAATCACCTAATGTTAATGACAAAAAACAGTCAATCTTTAAACTGGTTGCAGCTTATTTCTAAACAACAGCAGCTATTCAATACTTCTATTAGTCTTATTAGGCTCAGCATAAAATCAAATTACCCTCATTTTCAAACCAATTAGTATAATTTTTTTTTTCCTAAACATGATAATACAAAAAGATTTCTTCATATCTTTTGATTTTGTTTTTAACTGTGGTTTTAACTTCATAAATTCCAAATCGTTTCCATAGTTTAGGTAAAAAATTGTGGATCAACTAAATATATAACTCTGAGACTGCAAATATGACAACTATTTTATTTATATGCACAACAACAAGCATAAAATAATAGAGATCAAAACCTGCTGAAGCATTATAAAACACAAAGGGGTGATGGCAACGTCATGCTTTGAGAACAGTCTGGCAACATGCTGTCAGGTCAATGAACTACAGAATGCCACTCTGAGGACCGATTGTTCTGATTGTCAATGAAGTAAACTCTTTGAGATCATTTACAAAGAAAAATAAATAGAGCTAAAACATAGGTTTATTGTTTCTAGGTGGATTCTAGAGCCTTCACAATAAATAAAAAATAAAATATGAATAAGTTATAATAATTTATCAAATAAAATATTATTTAGCCAACTCTTTTTGTATTGTGAGATAGTTGAAAAAGAAAAGGACCAGTGATTGACAGGTCACAAAGCCGAGGTTTTCTTTTAATGTGTTTGGTTTTTAGTGGGGGTTTTTTTTGTTTCTAATCCACATTTAGGTTTCTAACAATTGTCCTACACATGAAAAAACATTAATTTAACCAAATATTTACCGAACTTAGGGTAGATTGTTCAAAATATAAATATAAAAAACTCTGGTAGAGAAATGCTAGTGGATGGATGTGGCCTTCAGATGTTGTGAAATTTGTATGTGCAGAGCTGACTCCTGATCACCATCTATTGAATCCATTAATGGTGAGTCTGCTGGACGTGATGAACCCAAATGAACGTTCAGGGTGAACTGAAAACATTTGGGAGAAGCCATAGTACCATGAGTTCTTTCACTTTTCCCTACAAGTGTTTATCTCAAGTTCCAAGGGAGGTTGGAGAATCCAAATAAACTACCTGAGGACCCTTTGGTGGACCCCAGAAGTGTGAGAGGTCATCAGGCTAAGGAGACAAGTGGACTGATGATTATTTAAAAGAAACCAGGGCCCATCCTGATACAGTCCTACAGTCAGTATCTGGCTCAAGTGAAGAATGATTGACTGTAGGATGGAGTGAGATGACCAGATAAATGAGGTCTTCATCTGCAGTAATGTGGGCTCCTCTGGTTTGTTGTGGTATAGGAAGATGAGTCTGTTGAAGTGGTTAGAGCATTTAAGCTTTTCCCTTTGAAGACTCACTGGGAGGAGACCCCAAGGCTGGGTGGGAGTAGATGTCTCTTCTGGCATGGCAATGCCTTGAAAAGCCCCTTAATGAGCCTTAGTGTCACCAGGGAAAGGTTTGGTTGGATATACCTTTTGAATCTGTTGCCCCTGAGACCTAATCTTGGACAAATGGAAGACAACAGGTGGATGGATTATTTTTTTCACTGGTCTGGACATCAGGCTCAACATCTTTCCATTAATTGTTATTTTCTATAGACCTATTTGTGGTTCTTTTCACATAGTTTTTAATGTAAATTATTTCATATTTTCCAATATACTGAATATTGACTTCTAGAGCCATTAATAATGAAGAAGAATCAGATATGTTTTAAGTAGCATTTTACATACGTTGTGTACTTAAAGAGTTTATCTTTGCTACATGAATGTCCAGTGACCAATCCCAAAGTTAGAAGTGGTGAGACTACAAGAGCTCTTTCAATTTAACAACATAATTGTGCTTTTAGTAGTCACATTGTTACCCAAAAGGGATGGGATTGGACTGAAATATATTAATTATATATGAGTATTTGAAGAATATTGTGGGACAATTTCATCTCATGAACTAAGACTGAATGCTTTCAAGACTGAATGTCATAAGGAAATAATAGAATAGATAAGGATTTTGAACTTTTCACAAGCAAATCCCAAACTAACAAATGAAACATGGGCAGTTAATATAAATTAATTATGAATTTTAACACTGAACCTAAAGGCCAACTTTCTTCATCATGAGTTAAAATTACAGCTTCCAGTAAATTAAAGTGCATAGAAACTCCTTCAGGATTTACATGATAGGCAACATAAATTGATTTAAAAAAGACCTTACCTGTAGATATTGTGGTGATGGTCGGGCATACACACAGCTGTTCATTATGTAGGTGCGACAGCTGATATCTTGACCTTTTGTCTTCACTGATAATTCCACAGGTCGGTAAGCACCTAACATCACATTCTCTTGACTGAATGTGTGCACACACAAGAGTGCACGTTTTTAACTTTCATATGAGCGCATACAAACATGTCCAGATAAAATTGAAAAATAAAGCAAATGAAATAACGTTTTACTTGTCTAGTGATTCTAGATCAGATACGCTCATCCGCCACACCACACCCCACACCTCGTCCCCTGGGCTGTCCTCTATGGTGGCCACACCACCATGCCAGCGATCACTGGCTAGACCTTTGTAGTTGCCAAACACCAATTTATAATCCTAAAAAAAGACATGAAAGTCAGCTCTATATTACTTTCCAGCATATAGAGCTAGATGCTGATGGTACTTCTTTAATACTATACCTTGAGCTTTGCCACGCAGTACACTGTTGCAGAGGGATTCTTGAGCTGGAGACGCTCCTTTAGAAGGTTACTACCATATGCAAAGTACAGAAATGTTTGGTTATTCTCCATGTTCTTATTAGGTGAGGATCTGTAAACAGGAGTCATCAAAAGCAAAGAGTGAGCAATTAGCTGAGCGCCAGCTGTGTGTTTAGAGATGCTGCTGGTAAAAATGAGAGCCTGAACAGCACAATAACATAACTGAAGCACTGGCCTTTCAGCAGCACCACACTATTCCTGTGCTAATCCTACCCACTGTCACTGAGCACTATTCACTCACAAGTAGTTTACCGCACAAGTTCAGACAAACCCTTACAAAAAAATCCCATGAAAATTACATGTGACTTTCACATGTGATCACGTGACTTTCACGTGTGCTCACATGTGACTTTAACATGTGATCACATGAAAACCACACATGTGGTTCACACAACTTTTTCATGTGAATGATGTGTGAAAGATGTGAATCACATGTGAAAGCACATGTACATGTGTGATTTTGGAACGTTTCGTGGTGAAATCACATGTGATTCACATGTGATTCACACATTTCCACATGTGATTTGCAAATTTCCACATGTGATTTGCACATTCCCAAATGTGAATCATACATTTCTACATGTGATTCAGTCATTTCCACATGTGAATCACATGTGATTCACTTATTTCCACATGTGAATCACATGTGATTCAGTCATTTCCACATGTGAATCACATGTGATTCACTTATTTTCATATGTGAATCACATGTGATTCACTCATTTCCACATGTGAATCACATGTGATTCACTCATTTCCACATGTGAATCTCATGTGATTCACTCATTTCCACATGTGATTTCCACATTTCCACATGTGATTCACTCTTTTCCACATGTGATTCACTTCTTTCCACATGTGATACACAATTTCCACATGTGATTCCCATATGTATCACATGTGATACACATGTGATACATATGGGAATCACATGATACACAGGTGCCCATGTATATCATACATGCATCATATTTCATATGTGTTTCACATGTGAGACACATTGATACATAAAATATGTGAAACCCATGTGGATCACATGGTATACACATTTTCAACACATGCAACAGGTGTGAAACAGTAGAAAATAAATGCAATTATAAAATAATGCAACCACCTTTTTTAGCATGAAAATTTCCAATTTCTTCATATTATTCACTTTTCACGATGAATATCAGGTCACATGTCAATCTCATATAATTTTTTAAGACATAACTGCATACTAAAGTAAACTTGTAGCTATGAATTCAGACTTCCAAGACAAGTATATATGTACACAAAACAACAATTTATTTACTTCTGTTTGAAACTGTTGAGAACCAGAAACAACTTTTAACATCTGAGCATGACACCATATAGATTTGGCCCAAATCAGGCCCAGACAATAAACCTGTGGAAACGGGTTTAATACCATCAGTGCCAGTCCAGTGAGGGAAAACAAAACCTCACGTAAAACCTCAGCGACTGATCCTGCATGTTGTTTCAGGAGAGACTGTAGCATTCGACTGTGAATCCTCTGGGTCTCCTTAATGTCTTCAAGGATGGTTAGAACACACATATGTTGGCATTGGTGGCTTGCATAGGGCTCTTCTTATATGTGCCAGTAACCACAGGTGAAGCTGCTGTGGGTGGTGATGCTCAGGTGGTCAGTTTTCCTTCTCCAGTGCTGAAGGTGATGAAGTCTCTGGCTGTTCTGATGTGTTGCTCCATTCATTCCTCATCTGAGCTTCACTGGACCACTGGCCTAGAACAAAATGTAAAAATTAATAAAACAAAGCTCCTATGATCTCGACTACATTTTATGTACACACACACACTGTGACAAAGTGGCTCAGTTTGTGTTCACCACTTGTCCCTTACTCTTATTCCTGATTCATTTACTTTCTATAGCTGGTCATAATGCTTCAATTTAAACATTAGTTTGCAACCTTGCTTCACTTATTATCCTGGGTTTTGTTAGTGCTAGCATTATGCTGCAGTTTCCATCTACTTATATGTTTAGGTTAAAACTACTACTTCTGGACTATTGGTTGAATTTGTTTCTTTTGTTTCAAAGTATATTTATGGTATTTGTTTTCCTTTTTACTCACCATTGTTTGTTCCTTGTAGATCTGCAGCAGGGCAGGAGTATGGGAGGGGCCGGCCCAGTATTTCCTGTTTAAATAGCTGGATGATGTCATCAATTGTTTGTTTAGATGTTTAGATTTGTTTATTGTCCATTAGACTTACATAAAATGGAAATTTTGCTTTGGTAGTGGCACAAAGACACACAAAACAAGCACACATCACAATCAACACAATAAGGAATAATAAATGTGTATATA
>CAEGAG010111400.1:0-15867 GCA_903067065.1 Brachyrhaphis terrabensis | reverse complement strand
ATCTCCATAAAGTTGGTCAGCAGCAGGAAGCATAAAGTGCTCTAAAACTTGCTGGTAGATGGCTGCATTGACCTTGGACCTCAGAAAACACAGTGGACCAACACCAGCAGATGACATGGCACTGACTGTGGAAACGTGAACTGGACCTCAAGCAACTTGAATTCCATGCCTCTCCTCTCTTCCTCCAGACTCTGGAACCTCGATTTTCAAAGGAAATGTAAAATTTACTTTAATCAGAGAACATAACTTTGAATCATTCAGCAGTAGTTCAGTCTCTTGTTCAAGAGTGGTTTGACAAAAGGAATGTCAGCTGAAACCCATGTCTTGCATATATACCTGTGGTTCTTGAAGGACCGACTCCAGCTGCAGTCCATTCTTTGTGAATCTTCCCCACATTTTTAAATGAATTTTGTTTCACAATCCTCTCCAGGATGCAGTCATATCCAGAGTGCCTGTCCTTTTTTTTTTTTTTCCGACTACATATTTTCCTTCCTTTCACCCCTCTGTGAGTGTGCTTGGACACAGAGTTCTGTACACACTTGGCTTTAGCAATGACCTTTGAGTCTTGCCCTCTTGTGCAAGGTGTCAAAGGTCATCTTTTGGACAAAGATGACAGCAGTCGTCCCCATGATTGTGTACTGAGAGACAATTTCAAAGCACTTGCAGGTGTTATCTGATTAGTTTGTGGCACCAGAGGTCGTCATTATTGAACCTTTTAACAATATTCAGATTTTCTTAGATACTGAATTTGAAGTTTTCATTAATTGTCAGTAATTATTGACTTCTGCCCAGGTCCCTCTTGAAAATGAGATCCAGATCTCAACGGGGTTTACCTGGTTAAATAAAGGAAATACATTTAAAAAAAAAAAAACATCAACACTAAAAGAAATAAACATTTGAAATATATCAGTCTGTATGTAATGAATTAATAAGCAAATTTAACTTTTTGAGTGGAATATTGATTTAAATCAATTACCATAGTACATTCATGTGCCACTTTGCAAACATCTGTGGAAATGTTAAACATAATTTATATTTATCTCATGCTTTCCCTCTATAAAGAGCAATCAGGAATTTAAAGAATTAGATATTCTCTATAAGGTTTACAGAAAAGTGGTCATTTTAGTAACAGTTGGTCTAAACAACAAAGTAGCAGCTAAGTAATCCTTTATAAAAAAAAAAAGGTTTTCTAAACTTCAGCTTCTAAAATCCTTATAGATTTTAGAAGTCCTTCAATTTATTATCTTTTAGCTGCAACCATGTGGTATGGTTCTAGTTAGGGAAGCTATTTTAAACCCGGACTCTACAAAGCACTGGTAGATTCATTTGTTGATTTATTTAATGTACCAAAAGCAACAAATGAATATGTAGAGAACTGAAGTCTGTCAGCGGTTGTAATCAGTTTAGGTTTCCTGATTTAAATGCTGAAAAGGATGTTCACTTTTATACCTGTCTTGAACTCTTCTGGACTCTTTGCTGCAGACTTATTGTGTTTTCATCCATGAAATTTGTCTTTTCCACAGATGATGCAGGAATTCAGCTGCTTCAGCCTTTCTCCAAATGTTTGACTCCACAGACACTGACAGATTGTGTATACCACTAAATTCCTTAGTTATAGTCATAGTTCACTTTGATTTAGTTTGGAGAAGTTGTTTCTCTTTGTTTTGCCTTAAATAGTGTCTGTATTCTGCAAACATCTACTCATCACCGTGAATGTTAATAATACAACTGTAAATGCTGGGTATAAGTGTTGAGGAAAATGCTACTGTATGTCAAATAACAGTATAGAAAATAGCCAAGACTTGGTGCCTGTACTGGTATTTACATTTAATTTGTTGTCATTTACTATTCTCATTGTATGCAGTGGCTCTCTAAAGTCTACTCCCACTGATTAAAATACTCATTATTGTGATGTGAAAAATATGATCATGGTAAATAATTTAGATATTTTCCACATAATAACATATGTGCTGCACAGTTCAAGTGGACAATAAACAAATGTGCTAAAAGTATAAAAGGTGCAATAACCCAGTTGCAGAAGTGTGTTTTTCTTTGCACAGTTAAATCCTTTGTCCTCTCTGCAAATTATGGCTTTAGCTAAAGGTAGAGAATGTTTGAAATGATTTATCATTGTCTCACTTTACATCACAAAACCCTGCTGAGGTTTGTAGACTTTTAAGAGCCACTGTGATGAACCAGCTGTAAGATTTGAAATTGAAACAAATTAACAGGAAAAATTCATAAGACGCATAATATACACTCCAAATTTAAATCATCACGTTGCCTCTTATTAATCTTACTTTCACCCAAATTGACATGCAATTAAGACATTTTAGGATTGCTAAGCAGAGGATTTACTGAAGGTCAATTTGGGAAGCACTAACTGCATATTTAGTCTCACTACAAGTTGTAGTGCCGAAAAATATAATGGTACATCTAAAGTATGTAACTTTCATGAAAAATTTCATATATTTATTGAAACTGTCACGACATTGTGACAGCATGTGTGAGACGGATAATCTGACAATATCGAGCTCCTCTGTCTTTTCCCAGTGTTTCAAACACCACTCTGTCAGAAACAAGCAATCAGAGCTTGGAGGAGGGTCTCTGTGCTGTCAGTCACACGTGTGCATGCAATGCTCTCTGCTACATCTTCTCAAGAGCACAGCCTTTTATGAATACCAAGGCTTGTTAGCACGGCCACCAATGACAGCAGATAAACAGTTTTCCTTTAATGCTAAGTTGTTTCTCCACCATTTGCACATTGAGTTGCGCATACACAAGCATGGTTGACAGTGCTAAGACACTCCTCTTTCTGTTTTTGAACAAAAGCAGTGCATTTCTTCAGATGCCAATAGCATTACAGGAAGGAGGTGGAGGAGATCAGTCCTTTCAGATTATCTGTCTTGTACTGTCATGACATGTACAACATTTTTTTTTTTTCTTTCATTTTAATAAACAAAACTATTTTTTTTTAAAGTGAAAGTTACATACTGCAGCTTTAAAAGTCTGTTTAACAGAAGAGGACAATCCAGTTGAGCCTTAGTCTTGAACATCTTATTTTTTTCCTATTCCACATTTTGGTATTAGAACTTGAACACCACACACTTCAATCTAGATTTTTTCTTGTGATGTATTTTGTTGGACTGCGGTTTCATGTAAAGGTACCTTTGCGGTTGTGAATATCAGACTTTAGTTCAGGAATTGAATATCTATGAGGCATTTGGAGCATCCAGTACACACATTCCAAAACATACTGTTCATTCATATGATATAAAAGTCTTTTACTTTCCATTGATTACATATTTGGATTATAATAACAATATAGATTATGTGGAAATACATGATTGGTTCATTGTTTTCCAAGTTACAGAGAAACTATTTTTAACTGAAATAAATTCTGCTTTCTCAACATTTTAAAGGGTGCCTTGAACTTAATTTTTGAATATATTAAAGTATTGTTTCTTAAATGTTTCATTTTCACGTGCTCAGATTTTTACTGTTGAATGTTAAAGCAATTGTCTTTTTCAGAATTATTAAACTAACAAGCAGCACACTAAGGTATTGTTGATTCTTCATGTTGACTCAAAGGCACCAAAATGGAAATGAATAAAATAATCTGGTTTTAATGCATGATTCCACTCTCAGCACTTTTACTTTTTTAGCCTGAAGATATGGAATTATTTGGAACTGTGTTGATGCTTGCAAGATATTGAAGCCTGTACAGTGAAAGTTATGTCATTGTTTTCAGGGCCAATAATACACAATAAAGTTGGTAATAAAAACTAGTGTTCAATATTTTCCTGAGCACAAAAGTAATTGGATTAAATTATTGTATGGTAGCAAACTATTAGCTATACACTGTATCTTGAATTTCTGTTGAACTTTTTAAATCACAAAAAGACTTGCTTATAGAAAGCGTATTTTTCATGTTCTATAAATATTCCAAAGGTGAATGTAAGTGTTCCTGAGTAAAACTGGAAGGCAAATTTAAAGTAAATCTTTAAATTTGTCTCACAGATAAGCTTATTGTAGCCTTTTCTCCACCTAAATTTCTCCCAACCGTTTCAGTACATTTAGGACTGACAACATCTGAGGGTCTATCTATGCTAACCTTTTTTTTATGTTCACTTGTGGTTGTGTAACTTTTTTTTACAGTAAAACTAAGACCCAGGATATTTTTAAATGAGCGCCATCGCACCTTGCAAGTGTATATATAGGGAGGCCTCACTACTGGCTGCACTGTGAAGTTAACTGATGGACCTTAGAGAAGTACAATATGTGTTTTATGCTGTTCTGTAATATCTGCAAATGAAAGATGCGAATACTTTGTAATTAAAGTCAATCTTTCTTTAGATTTACTTCTTTTCTGGTCTCTGATTTTCTGTTATTGAAATTATACACAAAGTGGAAAAAATATATATTTCAGACCATTTTTAAAAAAAACAAATTAATAGCTTTAAAGTTACATGCTGCAGAAAAAAAAACTTCCTCCTCACAATACCTCAGAGATTTTCTATGGGGTTAGGTCAGGTGAGTTTGCTAGCCAATTAAGAACAGGGATGCCCTCGTCCTTAAACAAGGTACGGGTAACTTTGGCACTGTGTGCAGGAAAATTAATCTCCATAAAGTTGGTCAGCAGCAGGAAGCATAAAGTGCTCTAAAACTTGCTGGTAGATGGCTGCATTGACCTTGGACCTCAGAAAACACAGTGGACCAACACCAGCAGATGACATGGCACTGACTGTGGAAACGTGAACTGGACCTCAAGCAACTTGAATTCCATGCCTCTCCTCTCTTCCTCCAGACTCTGGAACCTCGATTTTCAAAGGAAATGTAAAATTTACTTTAATCAGAGAACATAACTTTGAATCATTCAGCAGTAGTTCAGTCTCTTGTTCAAGAGTGGTTTGACAAAAGGAATGTCAGCTGAAACCCATGTCTTGCATATATACCTGTGGTTCTTGAAGGACCGACTCCAGCTGCAGTCCATTCTTTGTGAATCTTCCCCACATTTTTAAATGAATTTTGTTTCAAAGCTCTCAGAATGAAGATGTCCCTAATGCTGATAGACTTTTTTTTTTCAACAAAGTCTTTTCCTTCTCTTCACCTCTCTACGGATGTGTATGGACACAGAGCTCTGTGAACAGCCAACCATGAGTTTTTTTGACTTGCCCTCTTGTGCCGGGTGTCAATGGCCGTCTTTTGGACACCTGTCAAATCAGAGGTCATCCCCACAATAACCTAAAAACACTAGACTGAGACCATTTAAAGGCTACAGTCCGGAAATTCCGGACTGTAGACTATATAATTATTATAATTAGGTGTGTGGCACCAGGTATCTTCAATACTACCCCTTTTCAAAATATTCTAATTTTCTGAGATGCTGAATTAGGAGTTCTCATTAGTTGCCAGTTCTAATCATCAACATTAAAATAAATAAACATTTGAAATATATCAGTCAGTGAGTAATGAATAAATATTATATGCAAGTTTCACTTTTTGAATGTAATTACTGACATAAATCAACCTTTTTCTGATATTCTAATTTTATGACCAGCACCTGTATTTATGCAACCAGGTTATTTAAATATTTTTATTTTATGTTTTTCCCCTTGAAAGATTTCAGTTTGTTTCTCTATTTCTTTGTCCCTTTTCCACATTAAAGGTGGAAAAATGTGAAATTATTTGTGTTGTGGTAATTTCTTTACATAAAAACCTGTTATTTGAACAGAGGTGTGTTGACTTTTTGTTTGCACTGTATCTTGTAATGCTGACAACAGGAACACCTCAAAATGGTACAGAACATTAGGTAGTTTAGTTAATTTATAGCGTGAATGTGTTGATAGAATGCAAGCCTACTGGAGCATCCCTCCATAAAACTGGTGGTTTATAGAATGTAGGTGTAGGTGAGAAGATCTTCACAAATCCTGTTCATAGTACAATGATGTTGTATTTAGGTAAACTGGATAACAGAAATGATGCTGAATGAAAGTGAAAAGGTGAATATTTCTGTATATGCTATGGAACTATTTCAGCTTCAGGAATGAACTTGTATTAAACCAGGAATAAACTAGACATATTCTTTTGGAACCATAAAAATTTAAACACTTAAGCCATGTTGATTGTGAGATTATTTTAGTTTTAATAAGTAAGTACCTCTATAAAGAGTTTTATATGTTGCATTTTTATCTTATGCAGAAGCTTTGTAACATTGATATTAAAAATCAGAGGACTGAAACAATTTTATTATGGTTCATCATGTTTCACACCATTTTGGGATAGGTTGAAAATGTTTTACTTATGTCATAATACCAGAGGGAACACGTTGATACATACGTTGTAACTTTAATCACAGTTCAAAACTTGATTTCACATTATATCTCCTCTTTTATACTAACAATATATACAGGAAGGTGAGTTACCAGTACAAGAACGATGTATGTACTGAAAGTCAGTTTGTAGAGATGGTACAGAAAGTGATATAAATGAGCTGACATAGCCTCATATATCAAACTGTGCAAAGACGAAAATGATAATGAGTGATGACAGTAGTCACAGCAGAGAAACAAAGAAGCAGTAAGACCTTTCCTTCTGTTCTAAATGCAGAAATTTGTGAAAGAGTTCCACTAGTTCACTGAAGGATCTTTGCTTGTTCAAGTCACAGTTAATAAACTCAGAAAACCCTTAAAGAACAGCACTAAAAACACAGACTCCTGTTATCAGGTTTAAGGAGGTGCAGAGTATTTCTCTACTGCTTGTTGGTGGTAGATAAATACTCTGATGGCAGCCTACAAGTTTGTCATTTTAGAAGTGAAACAAACACGACAGATACTTCCTGGTCACCCATTCGTTATATTATTTGTAAACATCCAAACTCCCCCTCCCAATCGCTGCTCAATTAAAATCCTGTTAAACTAGTGGACACAATGAGTTCAGATTTAATCCAAATTTAACGTGAATTTAATGGTGATTACTTACTGACAGATCTTAGTTAGAATTTTTCATTGTCTAAATGTAGTAGGTTAGACTCTCCTTCTTCATGCTAGTTTAAAACATTTTTTATATTTGAAAGAGATGAGCCATATACACTATGTTTAGTGAACTATTATCAACAAACTAAAACATACAAAGAATGGCTATTAGAATGTAAGCAAAAGCAATCAGCTGCTTGTCTCAGTGATCTGTTGATCTGCATCTGATGAAATTGAGCCAAAATCATAACTAAAAGCCCTAACAGCATGTCCCTAAGAAGCAGTTGGACTAAAAAAAAAGTATTCAACTAATCACCCTGCACATAACTGAAACTAACATGAGCACTGGAGCTCAAATTAAATTCCTTTTGAACTTTATTAGAAATATAATGACCACCAGTTGAGAATTGAAATCAAGACATACATTAAGCACAAGGGCTAAAAAAAATTAAAACTGCTCAGAAACCCCCTGGATATTTCTGGATCGATGCATATCACAATTCAGAATTTCACAAATACAAAGCATATGCCATGTTTAATAAAAACTGATTTACATGAAAAGTAAAACACGAACATAAAAACTGATGTATTTGGTAGCTCTGTAAGCAGAGGTTATATGGCAGTAGGTAAAACTGAATTAACAGTAGCTTTAATCAGTTTATAATCACAGGAATATAAGCTTACATACAAAAAGAAAAAATATTTTCAATCATTTTTCTCTCCCAAAAGCAATTTTATTTATTATTGCAAAACTAAAAAATAGATTGTCATCAGTTATGGGAAGGCCAGTGTTCCGGTCTAATTAAGTCCAACTTACCAACATAATTTGGATTTTCTGAAAGTTCTTCAGTTGCAGTTCAAAATTTAAGCTTGCAATGAGTTGCTTGATGCCAATGGAAGTGTGTTTTTTTCAGTGCAGTGGTTGGATGGGAATAAAAAGCAACCTTTATTTGAATCAGAAGGTCTTGCTGCTATGACAAATGTCCAAGAAAATCGGATTTTAATAAGAAATGAATCAAGTAAATATTGTTAAACTAGGTCATTACTTGTGGAACAGTGAATACTTAAGATTTACATGTTGTGAGAGCACTACAGTACAGACGGGTTTGACCAGGGGAAGGAAAACAAACCAACTTTGCTCATTGTCATTTTATTAACTTAAATGAACTGAAAATATAAAATAACTATATGTAGGTAAATATAAAGTGCTTTCTAAAACAAAACCAAAAATAAATTCTTAAAAACTGACTTTTAATTATGTTTAATATGCTTTTATGTTAGGTGGAGACAACAGCAGCTATCATTGGTTTCAGTCAGGGAAACGGTAAATACTGCTCACAATATTATAGATCTTTGTATGTCTAGTCTGTTAAATTTCCCGTACTTGAGGAAAGACAATAAAGCAAATCCACATCAAAATATAATGGATTGCATGTATTAACCCAAGAAAAACAGCATAAACGGAGAACAGCAAATAAATAGAATTACAATGCCATCAGTAGTGTATAATGGAACCTGCAGCCCATCTATCTCACATCATGGTTTGTTTCAGACACCTTACAGTCAGAAAGTCCGATGAGCTGCTGGAGATATGCAGCATGGCTAAATATTTTGCTGAAATGATAAAGTGAGTTTTTAGATGTGAATGGATCTTATTATAATAACATTCCAGAAGTGTTAAAAGTTGTTGCTAAATCTCTGAAAAAACATTTTTGCACTCAACTGCAGTTTTATAACAGTTTAATCAGTTAAAAGTAAATTACTGAATGTACTAATGTGCTGAACAGCGATTGAACGATCTCCATTTTCTAACATATTACATATTACAACTGCTTTACATAAAAGTTTGCCAGCCGACAACATTTGAGGCTAATGTATGTTTAAAAGCAGTGGATTGAGAATCTAACAAGAAAAGGAATGAAAAGAGAAAAAAACATTCTACCAGTATATTCATGCAATGAAAATGGAGCAGCCAGTTTTTGATGTGTGCCTTTTGTTCCTGCTGGCATTGGTTTAAACTGAGGAAGTCTCAGAAATCTTGTCTTCGAGAGTAAAATCATGCAGAAACACAAACAATCCATTATCGAACATTTAATTACTCTGAGGTGCTCATTTTATGAGTAGCTCATTTCAAACTACTGAGCTGCTGAGGGAAAGATGATTTGATAGTAACGCCCCACTCAAGATGCTCTCTGCTTTTGAGCAGAGCAGCAGTAAGAGGTTGAAGCTGTGCTCCAGCAACTGGAACTTTCTGACTTCAGGTTTGTCTGTAGCTCTCTGAAAAAACTAAACTAAAACAACAGAGCAGTTTGTAATATGGAACCCTCCCAAACACACTGTGTGTTGCACATTAATGTTTGTGTGTCCCTCCAGGACTTGGAGGTGCTGTGGTTCCTTCATCAGGCCTCTGTCCGTGTCCTTTCCTGCCGTGGCCCAGGATGCAGTTAGCACTTCCACACCCTTCGTCGTCATCATCTCCCTCACTTTCAGAGGATGATTCTCCAAACTGTCTGGGCTTTTCATAAATACAGCAACCTGGAACACAACATGCAGCTGGATCAGGATGGATATAAAAAAAACAATACCACGTTTTACAGCCAAGATGTGCTCATTTAAATACTCAATAAGTGACAAATTTAGCATCACTACTACATAAATACCCCTCACCTTCTCCAAAAAGCCCCCCAAAAGTTGACAACTATATTTCTTGGGACATCATTCACTGTGGTATTGTTCTGATAAGCTTTTGCAACATCACAAGATTTATTTCCATCTAATGTTGAATTCATCTTTCACCATGGTCTTATATTGGTGATGGAAGAGTCTGACCACAATACAAAGCCTTCTCCAGCACATCTCAGAGATTCTCACTGGGTTAAGGTGTGAAGTCTGATGTGTCCTGCTCCGTGAACCACTACCTTCATGGAATATGGTCATGGCATCAGGCAAAAGAAAAGCCACTGAAAAGGCACAACCAGGCCATTCTTGATCTCCAGGTAGTCAGACGACTTCATAATGTTGCTGAAGCTAAATCTGACCAAGTGCAGTGACCCCAGAGCCCAGTGCTGCCTTCACAGGCTGCTACAGTAGACACAAGGGATGATGGATCATCACTTCATCTGCCTCTCTTCTGACCCTGATGTACCAATGATTCTAGAAGAAGGTCAATCTGAACTCAGACCACATGATTTTCCTTCAATCTTTATGCTTCATTGCAAATTGAAGCCTTTTTCTCCAGTTAGTCTCACTGATTAGTGGTTTTCCTATGGCTACTCATGTTCAGATGATATCTTGGTTCTCCACACCTCTTTCCTCACACATTAAACACATCAGTCAAAAGGCCAGCAGCTTCTACAACCTTCATGCTGGCATCGCCCACAATCTGTATGTGTTCAGAGAATCAAATGCCAACATCTTCCTCTGACTAATCACTGAAATGGCACACTAGTGCACCCAGAAAATGCTCCAGTTCTCATTTTAAGTCCTTAACTATAAATAAACTTTTTAAACCACGGAGATATTGGATTTTTTATTTCTTGCTGAGACATGGTAAAATATGTTCTTCAAATTCCTATTTTTGCCATATTATTCCTGCCAGGTTGTGGTGGAGATCCTGTTCTGGCCTTTAAGCATAAATACATCTGCATCCTGGTCGACTATGACTAATTTACTTTTGAATGTGACAAAAGTATATTTGCAAAATGTATCACAATGCAGTCTAAGTTGTTGACACCCTGGTCCAGCCAGGCCTTTTCTTTCCTAGTTTGTAAATGGTTCAATTATAATTTTCTAAATTAAAGAACAGTTTAATTGTAGGTGATTTTATCGTCCACATTAATGTCACTTGGAATGTAGCTCCACTGTTCATAACCATCACATTGAGCAACATGTTTCTGGTGTCCCTCAATGGATATGGTTTATTCTTTAGGACAAAAACATCTATTTACATGTTCAATATATTTATATAGGAGCCATTCACAAAACGTTTAAATATTTCTTCAAAAACTACATTTTTATGTACTGTCCAATTTATTAAGTGTCCAATTTAATTAAGTCAGAAAGACAGATTATTAATCACTCAGCAAGTGATTTGTTTTGCATTATTTGACAGAAACTTAGTTCACAGCTCACATCTGTGTCAAAGTTGACTCCACAAGACTTCTATGAGAGTAAAAAGAGTAATATGAAGGGTAATATTTCACCTCCATTCATTACCTATTCCCCTGTTTCTCCATGTTTTTCCCTTTACATCTGTAAACTTCCAGGATATTAGAATCAGCTCTTTGTTAAAAGCAATCATAGCGAGATTAAAGAATAATTCCTTCATCTGACCTCTGAGTGCCTCAAGGAGCAAAGGTCCTCTAATCCGGCAACAGATTGGACTTTGGAATCTTTTGACCAATCAATGTGTCTTAACTGTTACTCAAAACAACTCATCCAAAAATTTTGTCATTCCAGACATATTTCCAAACTAGAAAAGCTGGGCTGCACAGTGGCACAGTTGGTAGCACTGTTGCCTTGTAGCAACAAGTAGCTCCACTGTTGCTACAAGTGGCAACAGTGTACCAACACAGGCCGGGATCTGGCCTGGGGTCAGATCCCAGCCTGGGGTCTTTCTGCATGGAGTTTGCATGTTCTCTCCAGGTACTCCGGCTTCCTCCCACAGTCCAAAAACATGACTGTTAGGATTGTGAGTGTGTGTGCATGGTTGTTTGTCCCGTCTGTTTCTGTATTGCCCTGCGACAGACTGGCGACCTGTCCAGGGCGACCCCACTTCTCATTAGCTGGAGATAGACACCAGCACCTCCCGACCCCACTAGGGACAATGGTGTTAGAAAATGGATGGATGGAAAAGCTGGCTTCAAAACGGAAACTCTAGATGGTTATTTATGACTTCATTTTACCTAGAAAACTGTAACACACTTTTCAGATGTATCAACAAATCCACCCAGAGTATTACTAAAATTAGAAATATCCTGTCCAGAAATGGCACAAAAAAAAGTCGATGCATTTGTTAATTACAAAGCAAGAATTTCATAATCCTTTACAACCAAAGGATTATGGAAGGAAGTCCAAAAAATGAGGTTAAAATAGTTCAGGTGAGCCAAAGCCCTAGGGAAAAACTGAGTACCATATTTTTATATTTTTTAACTTACATTTTAGTTAAAAGACTAAAACTAAAACATTTGCTGTCAAAATTAACACTGTTCTCTTTCATTTCATTCTCCTGTATGAGAATCAGAATATACTTTATTGATTCCCACTGGGAAATTGCTTATTTGTTGTCTATCTACTTCATCCAAAGTGTTATTTATAAGCAAATACAAATTTAACCATAAGTGACATAAAATTTATAAATATCTATACATAAGTTTGATATATGTAATTTAAATATTTCCTAGATGTAACAAAACTAAATCAAATAAAATATTAAGTCTGTACATGGAAATATGTTGATCTATTACTAGGCCATCAAATCCTTCATTTCTGCCAAATAACACTTTGCTGTTTTCCATAAGCTATTTAACTCACACTTAGAAGATCGTCTTCCCAGGTGCTCATTGTCAACTGTGTCACTGGACCACTCCACTTTCTTCTCAGTCTTCCTCTTCCTCAGCTTGATTGTCAAGCTTCGTCCTTCCTGTAAACAAGAGAAATAAACTTCCATATTGATGTCCAGTTACTCCAGTACTAATTTTTAAAATCAGGCAACAAATTCAAACTAGAAACAATATTTTAATCAAAATATTACTTTGGTAAGGAATAGTCACTACTTGTTTTTTTTTTTATTACATAAGTGTCAATGCAATTTTAAATAGATTAGCAAAAGATACTCTAAAACGTTCATCACTTGGTAATATAACACTTCTTTCTAACTAACTAGATCAATCTGTGCTGCCATTTATCTGTGATCTTAATACACCTGTGTAATCTTATGTTGTGAATAGACCATCACACAGTGACACTGAAAATATATTAATAAAGAGCAACAATGAGAAAGACCCTATTTTTATTAGCTGATCTTTCGTTAGCAACAACAGTGCTTATAGGCCTCCCCTTACTGGCGGTTCGGCTGAAAGGCGCGTAGACTGAGATATCGCTAGCTGGATGCCAATACCATTGGACAACATTGTATCAGTACCAGAATTTTAGATTATGAAATCCGTCTGAACACATCCACAGAACCGCATGAGCAACCTGTAAAGCTGCTCATGCCGACTGTGTTGCATACTGACCTTAATTTATGGTCACTGGTTTTAACACGCATCTAGTAATTAGGACTAAATAATAACGGCACTATTAGGCTTCGTAAATTAATAAATTTACGAAGAAATGAATCTTTTTTTCACCTTCTAACATGAACACGGGCCTTGTTAGCAGTAATGGTGGTTAGGTACATTACAAATCAATTACCCAGCAAAACAGCCTTTGGCCCCGTTTTTAAGCATTTACCTGCTGTGGAGGCGGCGGTGTATTTGTCTGAACAGTCTCCGTTATCGTCTCACTGGATGTTCCGGGAACCTCAGCCATCCCTTTAGCTGCTCTGCTAACGCTACCGTTAGCTTATTTTAAGATCCAAACCAACTGGAATCCGGCCTCTCTGAGGTGGAAGTTGTAGGTATGAGGCAAGCTGAGAATGACCCTACTTGGTAAGCTCACAAAATGCCAATTAAACGATTAATATAAACCCGAAGACTATGGATTTCTACAGACATACGCTCGAGACTACACAAGTTGAAATTTTTTTTTTTACCTGACTTGAACCGGATGTAGATTCTTCTTCTTCTTCTTCTTCTTTAGATTTTAACGGCAGCTTGCATCCATCACTACTGTCATCTATTGGATCGTAATATCTAGACCTCAAATTCTCATAATGATCCCAGTATTTCTCAAAAAACGAAAAATCTTCTTTTTCCCCTCAATACTATTTAACTGATCAACCACATTCTCAAATTTCAATTCCCTATTAAAACCTAATTCCGTTTATAATAATCTTCTTTGATTTACATATTTTCTACAACTAATAAAAACATGATTCATTGTTTCTACAGAATCACACCAACTGCATAAACCTGGAAGATGTTTCCCCATCTTAAAAAGAGTTCCATTTAAAAAACAGTGACCAGTTCTTATTCTATTTATAATTATCTCCTCCCTCCTGTTTATTCCTCTAATTCTTACTACATCAACTGTATTTTGTATCTATATAAATGCCTTTCATTTATTTCATTATCCCACCTAATTTTCGTTATATCTTCTTGCTTTCTCTCTAAACTGTACTTTTGCCTTCAGATTTAGATAACTTTTTGGCATATCAATATCCATCCATCCATCCATCCATTTTCTGTGCACCCTTGTCCCTAATGGGGTCGGGAGGTGCTGGTGCCAATCTCCAGCTACGTTCCGGGCGAGAGGCCGGGTACACCCTGGACAGGTCGCCAGTCTGTCGCAGGCATATCAATATCTTCTTTTTTAATAGCCTCCTTAGCCAACCTATCTGCTCTTTCAATACCCAAAATACCTACATGAGCAGGAGTCCAAAATAATATTCCATTTTTATTGTGTTCACATATTCTATGATGAACAGACATAATCTAATATAATATATTTTGCTGATTATTTGTATGTTTCATGTCAATACTCAACAATGCAGACAATGAATCACTACAAACTATTATTTTATTTATATTACTATCCTCCTCCTAAAGCTAATAATATAGCACATAATTCTACTGCATATATACTGAGATAATTAGATGTTCTTTTTGAAATATTAATCTTTAATTCAGGAATCATTACTGCCTACTAGGTGCTTCATCTATTGGGTCTTTCAAACAGTCAGTATAAATTTGCAAATAATCATTATATTTATTCTGCATTTGATCATAAAATTCTTGGCAGTTATCTGTTATATTTCTTTTCTTAACATTTGATAGTGATCTCTCTACATTAATATATGTCCATGTCCATGTAGGTCTGAAAGGCCACAATACTAAATTCTTTTTTATATACATTAAATGTTTTTTTCTCTGTTATCCCCAACCCACCTAAAACTATTAATTTGTTTCTATCCTCTTTCCCAACAATTTTCTAATACTTTCTTAACTTGATGATCTTCATTATGTCCTTTTTAATGTATCCAATAATTAACCATTATCTGTTGTCTTCTGATACATAATGGCATTTCTTCTGATTCTATTTGTAAAGCTCATACTGAAGTTGATTTATCTGCCCTTAAACAAATTATCAATGCTCTAGCTTGAATAACATCTAATTTTTTTAATCTAGTTTTAGCCGCTGAACCGTACACCACACTCCCATAATCTATTCTTGACCAAATTAGTGACACATAAACATTTTTAAGTGATTCAAAACTTGCATCCCATGTCAACCCTGTTAAACACCTCATAATGTTAAGAACCTTTTTATTATTTTATTAAGAACCTCCATATTATGGAGAAAAGTAATTTTATTTTTCTCCATAATATGTTCTATGGGATTTTCCCAAGTTAGTTTATCAAAAACTACTCCCAAAAAACAAAAACAGTAAACCCTTTCTAACTCTCCATCCATCCATTGTCTGCCACTTATCCGGGCTCGGGTCGCGGGGGTAGCAGTTTCAGAAGGGAGGCCCAGACTTCCCTCTCCCCAGTCACTTCTTCCAGCTCCTCCGGGGGAACCCCAAGGCGTTCCCAGGCCAGCCGAGAGACAAAGACCCTCCAGCGTGTCCTGGGTCTTCCACGGGGCCTCCTCCCGGTGGGACGTGCCCAAAACACCTCACCAGGGAGGCGTCCAGGAGGCATCCTAACCAGATACCCGAGCCACCTCAACTGGCTCCTCTCGACGTGGAGGAGCAGCGGCTCTACTCTGAGTCCCTCCCGGATGACCGAGC
>CAEGAG010111369.1:0-35560 GCA_903067065.1 Brachyrhaphis terrabensis | reverse complement strand
CAAAGCCGCTTATAATAATCGGACATGGCGACAGAAACTCAAAATAGTTCCTGTTTTTCCACCAACAAAATGCGCATTTCCCTCCATTGTTTACATTTCTGTCGCACAGAGACGTCGATCACTGGACAAGACTCGTAGAGGAAATATAATTAAATAACAAAAGAAGGTAGTAACGCAAAGTGATTTTGATAAGTAACTTTAACTGGATTTGAAATAGCAACGCGTTAGATTACTCGTTACTGAAAAAAGCGGTCCGACGTCAGTAACGCGTTACTGACAACACTGTATATATATATAACAAATTTTTTTCTTTCTGTTGATGACTGAATATGTTTTTTTAAGGGGCCTCATGAGTTTATTCTGGTATCCATGAACTTGAGTCGGCTCAAATCATAAAATAAAACTTTTCCAAATTTCAATGTTGCAGTAATACTAAGGTGATTGTAAATGGAATACTTGTTTAGTTTTAAGACTGTAGCCACTTGTTAACTTGCTCTTTCTTTTCTATCCGCAGTGTGCCCAAGGGCCGTTGAAAGCCCCCTTGGGGGAGTTTCATAAATACACAAAGAACAAGAAAAGCCTTCTGGACTATTGTTTTTGTTTTTACACACTTTCCAATTCACACACACACACACACCCCCACATACGCACATATATACATCCACATACACACACCCACTCACAGACAAGGACGTAGGGAGAATGTTGGAGGTGCAGGAGGAAAGGCCAGCGGCGGCAGGTACAGCAGCGACACATTTCACCAAGAAGGAGAGAGCAAAGAAAGAAAGAGAGGAGGCCAAGGACGGCCGGGGGAACCTGTCCAACATCACCAATCCCGTCTCTGGCTCCAGGAACGTGCGTGCAAAAGCGGCACTCACACACACAGGCAGTCCTCATCAGCTCATCACTCCACCCTGTTCTGTAGTCCTGGGAGCCCCATCAATGCACTCCAATAGGCTGAAGAACTCCCCGTCCACCAACACGCAGAGGTAGGCGAACTTACACTCCCGCCCACCCTGGCTTTTGCTTGCTTGCAAAAATATTGACACCCATTGAAATTTTTCACAAATTATGTTATTATAACACATTCAGTGTGTTTTATTGGGATTTTATTTGGTCGGAGAACACAAATCAGTAAAAAAAAAATAAAAATGAAGTGGAAAGAAAAATCTAAATACGCTTTTCAATGTTTTCCAGAATTTCTTTCATCCCCATTTACTCTGCTCCACCTAAATAAAATTTAGATCAATCAATTATTTTTGGCTAGTAGATGGAATCCACCATCTACTAGCCATGGTGGCTAGTAGATGGTGGCCTCACCTTTGCAACTGTGAGGCCAGTTGCAAAGGCCTCACAGAACATTGTTTATTATGAAGACCAAGGAACACCACAGACAGGTCAGGGAGAAAGTTCTATTTTGTATAGGCTTCACCCTTTAAGGTTATCGCTTGTGGGTTTATCCCTCGTGCTCAGGGATAAACCCACTTTTTCAAGGCTGGCGCAGCACTGAAAAAAGCTTAGTCCATGCCCACCCTCCTAAATGTCCACCCAGTAAGTCTGTATAAATAACAGTCAGACCGGACAAACGGCTCCCTCTTTTGTGCCCGTCTTGTCAGACGGGGTACATCATGTCCTTTGACAGGCACCAGATCTGCGAGTGATGCCTGGACCCCCAGCTTCTGTGCTCTCTTCCCGCTGGAGGAGAGGAGGCAGAGGCTAGACTTTTTCAAGGCTGGCGCTAGGCGGGGCTATGGGCCCACCGAGTCCGGTTACTGCTCGTGGGGAGATGCTCGCTACGCTGAGCGGGAATCGGATGATTCCGCCGGCAGAGAGGACGACAGCGATGAGGACGACAACAAGAGCAGGAGTGGTTCGGATGTTGCTTCCCAGCTGAGAAGCACTGAGGTGTAAGAGAGGCGGCTGAGTGGATCTTCAGTCAACCCCGGACTCCATATGTCCGACTCAACCCCGCTCCCAACTGTGGACTCGCTTCTCCTCGAGCTACCTAGCTTAGCTAGTGCTAAGGGGCTTCTCGTCCCCCAAACTCCCCTGCGATGTTCGAATGAACTGGCGGGATGGTTTGGCTCCGCCCCGAGTCGCCGCTGGACCCCATCTGGCCTCAGTTTCCCGCCCCAATGGCTTGCATAACTGAGACAGCGGCTGAGCCTGCGAAGGTGAGGGCGCCTGTTTCCACTTATGCGCCCATCACCAGGGTGGAGGGGTTCACGGAGCGGAGTTTTACCTCTGTTCCCCCTCTGGATCCGGGCCTCGCTGACGTGTTTGGGGCCAGGACGTCAGGATTAGTCGGCCTGTGCCCCCTTCTAAGCACGATCAGGTGATTACCAGGTTCTCTGACCGGGCCCACTAGTGTGCCTATCAGATAACGGCTGCCACCAATAATGCCGCTTTGTTGGCATACGGCATCTCCAAGAGGGTGGAGGAAAGCTGCCTTACCAGAGGAGCTGAAGGACTCTCTCTGCAAGGCGGCTGACTCCATACTCAATCTGTGCGCCACCTCAGCGATTTGTTCCTCTCAGACAGCTGCATGGGCCACTCTGATCCAGAGGACCACCTGGCTCTGTCTCTCGCCATCTATGTCCGAGAAGCTCCAGAAGGACCTGCTGGATGGCCCTATCATCCCTGATGCGCTGTTTGATGCCAATTTCCAGTCTCTCTTATCGGAGTCTAAGAAGACCCAGGAGGTTTCGGGGTCCATCCTCCACCTGGTAGGGCCGCAACCTGTCCCCTGCACCTCTTGCCGCTGGAGGGGCCAACGTGGCCGCCGTCAACAACAGAGACGCTCCACAGCTGCTGCAGCCTCTTCCCGTTCCGCTCCTCCGCCACCCTTCTCCACCTCTCTTCAGTTCTTCCCGGTACGACAGCCAGCCAACCTGCGTCTCCCCAGAAGACGTCAGCCCGAACCATCCGGGACCGGCCAGCTGCAGGGACCACTGAGAAGGCAAGCTAGGAAATGACTAGCTGGGGGGAATGTGTGTGATAATGTGAAATGTTTTGAAATAAAACACAAACATATCGCTGAGAGCAAAATTCCTGCAGGTTCCAGCTCTGTCAGATCAGCTGATCTCACAGCAGCTTCCTCGCACACATTCCCCACACACAGCGAGCCGTCGGCTTCTAGACAGCTGTTTAGGAGGCACCGCAGCTCCGCGGTTTCTACACAGAATTTTTCTGTCTCAGTGGATAAGTCTGCCTCTTCTGATCAGTCTGAATCTGAGAGCGTATTCTGTGAACAGTCAAAGCCTACTGTGATTCCGGCTGCAGGTTCACACTCATTTCACCTTGTGAGTGGCGACTGTTTGTCATCTGTCCGGCAGCGGTCTGCGCCGAAACGGCGTCTTAAGCACCCTGACCCAACTTCAAGGAAACGCGCAGGTTCGCCCTCGACCTGACATGAACGCGGTCACGTCATGCGACATGGAGGCTAACAGCCAGGCCAAACCCCTTATTTCTCCCCCCGAGAATCTCCGAGGCAGAGGACGGCGTTAGGGGTTTTGACTTGGCTGCAGTTCATGTGAACCACAGCACCTCACATGAATGCACGCCCGCTTTCAGAACGTTATTCAGAGTGGCGGCGCGCATGTTCTCTCGACAGGTGGATGGATCGGCTAATCATCAGGGGTTATACGCTGCAGTTTGGAGGCAAGCCTCCGCCTTTCAAGGGGATCGTGGAGATGCTTCTACCATTTCCGGAGCAGAACGCCGCTCTTAGGTCAGAGCTGCAGGAACTGATAGCGAACGGTGCAATTTCCACTTTTCCACAGGCAGAGGAAAACGCAGGGTTTTATTCCCGCAGGAGGAGTGAGACCCATTCTTGATCTGTCCCTGTTCAACAGCTTGATCGTGGAGAGGCCATTCCAAATGCTAACAATCAAGAAAAAGTTCACCGGGACCACTGGTTCACCTCCATAGATTTAAAAGACGCATACTTCCATGTCCCCATCATCCTGAAACATCAGAAGTATCTGCCTTTCTCTTTCCAGGGTAGTTTGCCATATAGGAGACAGCAAAAAGTTGCTCAGATGAGACTCAAATCTTAACTTTTACTACCAAAATTGTTTTGTGTGTCGGGCTGAAGCATCATGCTGAGAAACTGCTTTTCATAAGCAGGGCTAGAGAAGCTGCTCAGAGTTGATGTGAACATGGATGGAGCTTAATGTGGCTCGTTAGAAGACTTGAGGTTGTGGTGGAGATTTTAGCTTCCAGCAGGACTGCCGCTTTTCAGTCTATCCTGAAAGCATGTCATTTGCGCATGCACTAAAATAAATACTTCTGTGAGTGTTTTTTTCTTACTCTTTTTGTATATCATTAATTGTATAAATAGCATATGATTTGAAAAGAATAAAAATACAGATACAAATTTTTAGGTCAAAGAATACCCATGTGTCAGTATCATGGGATCAGAACTAAATTCAACGGAAAATCTGTAACAAGACTTGACACTGTGAAAACCATGCGTAATTTCTAAAATTTCATTTCAAAAGTCCACTACTTTGTGTTAATCTATTACACAAAGAGCTAATAAAAATTCAAGCTAGTTAGTGGTTATGTGACAAAATGCTGTGAATAAAATAGTTGTTGATAGAACAAAATATTTTGCATCAGTATATTGCTTAATGAAGCATCTCTTCAAATTTACACATAAATCCTTCTATTTTCCCCTCAAAGACCTGACTTTGTACTAGACTGGTTCAGAGAATCGGGTGTGAAACGGTGAACTCCCATCAGTGGGGAACTCTCAGCAGAAAATACTATAGTGCTGTCTTTGTGGAGCGCAGCAGATCCAGGAAATGATACTCGCACCACTCTGAAAAATTGCTGTTTTGTTTACAGCTTCTGGAGAAAAAGCTGATGTAACTTCCTGTTTTGTGTTGGCATCAATGCCACTCATAATCAGGTAGATCTTCAGTATTGAGAAACGGAGCAACATGGTAGAGGCGAGTGTACCGAATGTGTGCAGTCGCTAATAGTAAATGTTCCAGATGATAACCTGCTGTGTTGCACATGCTGCAGCTTGTTCGTTTTTCCAGTCTTATTTCTTATTGTCACAGATTCAGTTTGTGTGGAAACACCTAAAACATTTGAGACACTTTGTGGCTCAAATGTTTAATTTTGCAGCTGTATAAAAAGTATTTGTTCCAGCTGCGGTTTTGATGTTCCATATCCTGCATCCTGCTGATGCAAAATTGGTATCTTTGCTTAACTTACCTCTTCATAAGTGATGGCGAACTGTTCTGGGGTCAGGGAGTCCGCTGGGCTTGGAAGTTCTCCCCGCTGACTCATGGTTCTGGAGTCCCTGGAAACGGCTGTCTGGACTGCCAAGACTCTGGCTTTGTTTTTCTTTCTGCACGTTCATACAGTCGCATAAGGCTGTGGCTTTAGTCTTTAGACTTGTTGGTTTCTTCTTCACACTACCTGTTGTGAAGCAGAAACCAACATCTACACTGTGTGCAAGAAGAGAAGAGACAGAAAGATTAGGGTGTGGTGGGGGGACGTTTTGTGCCAGTTGGATGTTACAACTCCACTGCTCTCCATAAGAGAAGCCATTTGTGGATGGTCTATGACTCTCCAGTGTGCCCTGGATCAAAGAACCATGCAAAACTATTCACGCCCCTTTATGTTGTCACATTTGGTCACGTTCTACTCACAACCTCAATATATTTACAGAGTCTTTTATGTGATAAAGATTAGTGAATAATTGTTAGGTAAAAGAAGAATGATTCTCAAAGTACAAATCTGAAAAGTTTGGCATGCATTTGCAATTATCCCTCCTGAGTCATTGCTTCGTAGAACCGCCCAGTTCTCCATTTACAGCTGCAAGTCTTTAAGGTCTATGTCTCTACCAACTCTGCACATGTAGACTCTGGCAGTTTTTCCCATTGCTCTTTGAAAAATACGTTACTGTATTTAAGTCATTCGCATTAAGCTATTTATCAATTAATTGCACGATGAATTAAAGTGAGCTTGAGAATTTCCATTCCTATGGTTAATATTTTTTCAAGTGAAATTTTGTTTACAGAGGCTTCATAGTCCATGGTATTTATGGTTTTGGTTGCGTGTGGTTTTATTAATTGTTTTAGTTTGCTGTGTTTTATTCTAGATATTTAAATTGTTTTCCAGTTCTAGTGTGGAGTGTTGTTTTTTGTTGTTGTTTTTTTTACAAAATGAAAGTTTATTAGTCTTTGAGAGGAGGAACTTGCATTATTATGCCGTCATCAATATATTACTTAAAAATGGTCTCAAAACAACAATATTCTCGTTTATCGCAATATTTTATAGGACGATTTCTCGTCCAGTAAAATTTGATATGGTGTGTTATTTTTTTGCTCTCAGTTTTTGGGACTTTGACTGGTCCGTTTTATTTATGCTATAGTAGGTCAAACTGTGTGTTTTGGGTTGTCCTGTTGGAGGTTGACTTCCTATTCAGCCGCAAGTTATTTGCAGCGTTTTTTTCCTCCTGGATCTATCTGTATTAAACTCTGCTGAAGAAAAGCATCCCTACAACAAAATGCTGCCACCACCATATTTCACCGAGGGGGTAATGTGTCCAGGGTGGTGCACTCTGTTTCTTATCAGATCAACTCACTTTGACGCAGTTGGGATCTTCTCTTGCTTTTTTCATTAACTAGGTAACATCTGAGCTCCAATTGGTTGACTGGATTTTATTTTGGGGCATCAGGTTGAAGTTGGATTATTTATCCTTTTATTTCATTCAAATATTATTTAACCATTTGTACTAAGAACAAATTATTATTTACGATAACAACCTGTGTTTTGATCTCTTATTATCTGTAAGTAAAACAAATTGAAGCTTGTGGTATAAATATGGTAAATGAACATTTTTTAATCGTGCTGTAACTAGTAAATTCTAGTAAATGACTTATCATTGATAAACATTTAAATAGTTAAAATTAATAAACCTTTCTTTTTTCTTGCCTCCTGCAAATAGAGAGAAAAAAAATCCCATGTTTTAAACAAAAGGAGAAAATGCCTAAACACTGATACCTACCTAAAGTAGGTATCAGTGTTTATTAAATCTGTCCTCTGTGTTTCAGCCCTAAACCTAAGACGGAGGCCATGGTACGATCCCCTCCTGTCATGTCCCCCTCCACTGCTGCCCAGATGGACTCTAAAATGCCCAATCAGAGTAAACCAGGGAGCGCAGGCAGCCAATCACAGCCCTCCTCCTGCGATCCCAAAACCATGGGTGCCAAAGCGGCGCAAAATGTGTCTGGGGGAATGGGGCTAAAAAACGGCCAGGGCCTGACGTCCGGTCCCAGCTCCAAGGTGAAGGCCAAGAGGGAAAGGAGCACCTCAGTGGAGTCGTTCGAGCAGCCAGAGAGTGGCACGCCCACCAATGAGGACAGAGGTAACAACTAAAATGTTTCAGCTAAGATAAAGGCAATATCAGCATTTTAATGCAACCAGGTATTTTATTTTTGCTATTTTCCAGATGTTTCAGTGCAATCTCACTCCTTTACCTTATAGACCCTGATAAATTTGGACACTTTTCAACCAAGCTGATGAATGGACTGTGTGTGTGTGTCTACAGATAACAGCAGGGCAAAGAGGATTTGTGTTGCAGAGAGGAGGAAGCCGTACAGTGGAACTGACTGGGGCTCTGGAGGAGAAAGTGATGAAGACGACAGAGGTTTTTTCAGTAAGTCCGGCAACATCCCGGAACATGTGGCTTTCCTTCTGCTGATTACCTAAACAAAATTGGATTTCTTAATAAATTTCTACTGCCTCATAAAGTCTCTCTCCGCTATAATTTTTAGATTGTAACTCGAGCGAAGTGAATCCCCAGGACACACATTCTACCTCCAACGCCGGACTCAGTCGCTCCTCCACGCCTTCCCACAATACTCTGGGAGGCCAAGGCTCCACAACAGAACTTACCAGTGGTCAAAAATCAGGCTCAAAACTTGTCCATGTCTTCTCCACAGAGTGGGCAAACACGTAAGGAAGCTTTTTTTTTATTTTTTATTTAAGTTTTTAAAAATAGTTTTGATTATTTATGAAAAGACAAATGAATAAAATCTACACTATTTTACAATTACATAGTTGATCTTTTAAAGCTAATGGCAAGATTGTTCTGTGAAATTAAACTCACTTTAGGTAGTGCAACACGTACAGAACATGTTTTGGCCAATTTTCTCAGTTTGTAGAACAATTTGTGGTTGTAAATTATTACTTTGACTTAATAAAATACCAAAAAGTCATTCACACATGCAATCACATAGTTATTTTGAGTACTTCCAGTTTCTTTTAGCTGTTTTTCTCCTTTTTTTATTTACATGTTTTTGTCAAAATTGAAATTTTGCATTGAAACAAGAATGGAATAATAAAATTATGATTTGAAAAGAGCTAAAACATAGTAACCATTTTAGGTTAACATATTTTTGTAATTTTCCGGAAAGTAGCAGTAAAAAGTAATTTTCAGTTCTGATTGAAATGAGTCAGTAGTTTCAGAACATGATGAAATAAAAGTTTGCTAAAATACATTACAAGTTTGAATAAATACACATATCTTGTCAATAAGATATTTTGCCCGATTGGGGAGTTTTCCTGAGGTAAATACCCACATATGTTTCAGATACTAAAGGTCACAGAGAGCGTAGGATCACACAAGAACGATTGGAAAGAGGAACGTGTCTATTTATAACAACTGGTGATATTAAAAATGTTCACAATTTTATTGTTCTGGCATGATCTTTTATTTTTGTGCTGCCTTGGTGTCCATTCTGGCTTTTGAGGTAATCAGAATCCAAACTGGCTTAAATAACATGAGGTTGAAAATCGGATGCTTCAAATCAGAATATGTCAAGTGACTTTAGTATGCATTTAAAAAGTGTATTTCATTATACCTGTTATATGGGTCCATGTTTCACTATGTAGCTGCTGCATTTTTGTCAGTGTACTTTTATTTTGTCCGCCAACTTTATCTTGTTTTCCCGTCCATGGTCAGAATTGGTTGTTGGTTGTTTGCAGAAGGTATTTCAAAGAGCAGAACAAAACGTGTGCCTATTCTCCATTAAAACTTTCATTTATTTATATTTCTTTACTCGCCTGTGCCTTTTTCAGTGGACAAAACTTAGGTTCACACCTTAGAATTGTGGACAAATGACATGTCTAGTAACATCTGCATCACCTCTGTGCTATATCTGATAACTGATATCTGACGGTCTTCTGGTCCTCAGGGCAGCTGATGCAGTTCTAACTGGCCGCACAGAAAACATCATTGACTTCCACATTGAAAACTTCAAGGATAAAGCTCACCTGCTCTTGGTAAGGAATACAAGCTTCAGAGAGTGTTGCACACTTAAGCTTGTGGTTTAATAACACCTTTATGTTGCTTCTCCTCTGTCAAAGAACAATGCATCTGGTGTCCTGCGAAATGACTCGAACCCTCCTCAGCAACCTTCGTCCCACGCTCAAGATCAAAGTCACCAGCCAGGATCGAAGCCGTCCTTATCTGGAATGTCGGAGCAAGCGCCACCCCAGGCTTCCAGTCAAGGGAGTCAACCCTCTGTTCTTCCGCAGGAGGGATCGTCCTCCGCTGGCACAGAATCCAAAAACATCCCTGGCAGCAGCCCTGGGAACCCTTCAGCCCCTGTTGACCAGGCTCCTGTTACCCAGCCAGAGGCTGGCCTCAACCCGCCAACGTCTGTTGAAGGAGGACCGGGTGGAGGGACGAGTGGATCAGGTTTGACGCCACAGCAGCAGCAGCAGCAACAGCAGCTGGCCCAGGAGCTACTCAACATGGAGGCCAACACGGAAGGCCTGTCCCAGGAACAGCTGGAGCACCGGCAGCGTTCCCTGCAGACCCTACGGGACATCCAGCGCATGCTTTTCCCTGACGACCGTGACGCCCCGCCTCCTGGGCCGCCACAAGGCCATGTTGGACCTCATGACGGAGGCCCGGATGGTCCACCTCGGCGACCAGAGCAGGGACCTCTACAGGCCATGATGGCACAGTCTCAGAGCCTTGGACCACCGGGTGGACCTGGAGGACCTCGTCCACAGGGACCCCCGTTTGGGCCTCCACATGGCCCAAGGGAGATGCCTTTATTTCCCACTGATGACATGGTCCCTCCGGGTGGCCCTGGAGGGCCAGGTGGTTGTGGGGAAGGGGATCAGATGACACCAGAGCAGGTGGCGTGGCTGAAGTTACAGCAGGAATTTTATGAGGAGAAGAGGAAAAAGCAAGAAATGCAACACCGACCACTTCCTCCAGACATGATGCATCCTGGTCCACGGGGCATGATGCGAGGGCCCCCACCCCCTTACCAGATGGGTCCCGGAGAGATGTGGGGGGGCCCAGGCGGTCCACCAGAGCATTACCCGGAGCGAATGGGTATGGGGCCCGGTCCTCGGGGTATGGGCCCTCATATGCAGAGGATGCCTGGCTTCTCCGGCATGATGAATCCTGAGATGGAGGGCCTGCCAAGGCCAGGAATGGGCTGGCCGGACGACATGCCTCCGAGGATGGCAGAAGCCCGAGGCTTCCCTGGGGCCCCCGGAGGAATGTTTCCTGGTCCGGGGGCCCGTGGTGAGCGTTTCCCAAACCCCCAGTCAGTCCAGGAGGCAATGTTCCACCAAGGAATGAGTGGGGAGAAAGGCCTCCCCCCTGGGATGATGATGGATGTTCAACGGATGATGGGACACCAAAGAGGTGGAATGGAACCCGGTAACGGCATGGGAATGTTTCCCAGAATGCCTGTCGATGGCCCTATGAGTCCGTCATCGAGGCTCCAAGCGATGGGGGGCAGAGAAATGGGGCCTGAGTTTGGCATTGGGCCAGGTCCTGGCCCAGGACCTCATATGCATCCATCCAAACTACGAGATGGACCCATGAACATGAGTCCCGACGAAATAATGAGAATGAGAACAGGTGGAGGACCGCCAATGGAGAACATGGGGCCACAAGGCAGGCCGATGCAGGTCCCTCCCTTCCCTGAGCAGACACCAGCAGACTTTCCCATGGGACCAGGGCGGCCCTTCCCTGGGGGCCCTGGAACATTGAGGGGTCCCCACGCAGACCCAGCTTTTGGGCCAGAGCACAGATCAACGCCATCAGGAGGAAATGGTCGCATTAACCATCTTTCCTCCGCTGGTGGTCCGGCCCAGGGACAGAGGGGCCGGAAACCAGCCGATCTAAATGTCCAAGCAGGAGGGGGGAACTCCCCTAGTGTCAACCCCCTCAAGTCTCCTCCTCTGAGGCAAGTTCAGTCCCCCATGATGGGCTCCCCCTCCGGGAACCTCAAATCTCCTCAAACACCATCCCAGCTCGCTGGCATGCTCAGCGGTCCAGCGGGCCCCAGCGCACCTCCGGCTCCTCCAACATCTGCACCAATGAAATCCCCCCACTCCATGATGGGATCAGCAGGTGCCTCTCCTGTTCACATGAGGTCCCCATCTCTTCCAAACCCCTCTCCAGGCTGGGCTTCCTCACCAAAACCACCCATGCAGAGTCCTGGCGTGCCCTCCCAGGGTGGCAAGCCTCCACTAAGCATCACTTCACCAAACATGATGGGGGGTATGGAGCCGGGTATGTGTGTCTTATCTTTATCTGAGATCAGACACACACAACCTCAAAGTTCTTTTTTTCTTCTCATTTTCATGTAAATTTGTTCTTATTTAGAGTGTTTTAAACCATTCTCTGATATTTTTGTCACAATTATCATGTATTAATGGCTTAATGCAAAAATATGTTTAAAAATTCAAAATAAAAGCTGCAAGGTGATACATCACTTATTCAGAACTAGACCGGGGTGGGGTTGGTTATGGTCCAGTGGCTCCCCCTGCTGGTCACCAACTTGAGGAGCTGTACATCATGTAGAGCCAATCAAAATTTTTAATTAGAAACAGATATGATAAAACTTCTGTGTTGTGTGTTGCAAAAATAATTATAACATAAAGCAAGCTTCTGGTACTTTAATCCATTTGTTTATGTCATCTTTGTTCATTTTGTCTTCTTTTAGGGGGTAACGGGCCTCCCACGGCTCCTCCCTCATCGGGGGCTCCATCTGGCTCCATGTCCCTCCCAGGCAATGTCCCGTCTGGCAGTCCGTACACCATACCACCAGAACCAACACTCTCCCAGAATCCGCTGTCCATCATGATGTCACGCATGTCCAAGTTTGCGATGCCCAGTTCGACTCCGCTTTACCACGATGCCATAAAAACTGTAGCCAGCTCGGACGACGACTCGCCCCCAGCTCGCTCTCCCAACCTGCCTTCAGTGAACAACGGTGAGCCATCTTCTTCCTGTTTAATATGGGGTTTCAATTTGTTACATGGCAACCATGAACTTCAGTGCGTTTTGTTAGGATTTTTTGTGATAAACCAGAGATCTGCAACCTGTGACTTGCAAATTTGACCAAACATACTAAGACTTTATATGCAGAGATCTATAGCTCAGGAGGTAAAATCTCATAAGAAAAACTTAAAATTATAGTCCCCACACACCTGGTCTTTATGAAAGACTAGAAAGAAGAAAACTAGACAACTTTTAGAAATCTTGTTTAAAGTTAGCCAAAATCCACCCAGGAATCAAAGCAAACAGGAGGTGCTCTGGTAAGATGGGATCAAAATTTAACGTTTTTGGTCTAAATGCAAACAGAATGGCCCAGTTAAAGTCAAGACCATTGACTTTTCAATTTGACTGAGCTTGAACTGTTTTGGACAGAAAGCTGGCAGACACAGAAAGACCAGCTGTTGCAGCTAAAGATGGTTCTACACTGAGTTGACTCAGAGGGGTTCAACAGAAATGCATTCCACATTTTACTCACCCCCTAAATATTTTGAAGTTTCTGTTGTAATGTGACACGTGAAAAGGTTTATGAGCTATGAAAGCACTGTTAATTAACTGGTTTCTTCTTGTGCTTTTACTGAGAACTAATTTTTTTCTGCCCACAGGTATGGCAATGAATCACCAAGGAAATCCTCGCATGATGGGACCTGGGAACACTGGACCCATGCCTGCGCTCAGTCCTCTGGGCATGAATCCTTTGGGTTCCCAGCCTCTTTCTCATGGCATGCCCCCTCAGATGCCCTCTCCGAATGCACCCAATATGGGCCCAGGCATGATGTCTCACGGCATGATGATGCAACCAAACCCACAAGACCCTGGTATGCCAAATCCTCAAATGATGCCTCAAGGACGCATGGGTTACCCTCATCGAAACCAGGGTTACCCCCTCACACAGTCCCCATCCCAACAAGGCCCCTTCTCCCCACACAACGGCCCAGGCCCCCAAGGCTTCCCTGGTCATTCAATGGGGTTCCAGGGTGAACCGGGACCTATGGGAGGACGGATGGGGAACATGCCTCATGGTGGAGGGGGTGACGGGGGCATGTGCAAGCCAAATACTCCTGGTGGGCCAGAGTTCAACAACATGCAAGGAGGATTTGGAGATGCAGACCTTCATGAAGTGATGCGGCCGGGAGCATCTGGCATTCCCGAGTTTGATTTGTCCAGGATAATCCCGTCGGAGAAACCCAGCCAGACTCTGTCGTACTTCCCCAGAGGCGGAGGGGAGAACCCTGGGGGTAAACCGCCTCACCCGTCTGGGTTTCCAATGCAGGCCATGATGGCCGACGGTCCACCAAGGATGGGGATGCCCATGCAGGGGATGGGGGGCATGTCGGGTGGACCCGGTGGGGGAATGGGACCCCAAGACATACCAATGGGCAACCCAGGTCACAATTCAATGCGACCACCAGGATTCATGGGCCAAGGCATGATGGGCCCTCAGCACCGGATGATGTCTCCTGGGGGTCCGGGAGGGATGATGCAGGGGAGACAAATGGCCCACCCAGGCCCTGGTGGCTCACCTAACATGATGATGTCACTACAGGGCATGGGTGGCCCTCCACAACAGACGATGATGATGGGGGGCCAAATGAGGCCTCGTGACATGGATATGGGATTCAGTCCGGGCCATGGAATGTTCTAATCCAACAAAAACCTTGTAACTAGAATGTTCTTGGACAAAAACATGAGGAAGATAAAAAGGATTATGGAGTGTAGCAAGTATTCAGAAACAGACGAACTCAAGTCAATGAGACGAAACACAAAATGAACGTTATGGGCGAACCTGTTGCCTAGTGATGTCTTGTGGGGGACAATTCCAGCTACGGAGACTAAGACGGGGCCTGGTTTGGTGTACTTTTTCTCACGCAAACATTTAATTTGACTCAAGAACTCGCAGAATGTACGAGATTGTTGTGCATCAATTTCGCAGAACTGTTCGTGGGTTTTTTTTTTTGTTTTTTTTTTTTGTTATCTGACTGTAAAGATGACTCTGACATCAAAGAGGAACAAACCTTAAAACTAAAATGTCAGTGTGGAGATGCTACAGTATATGTCAACTTTTTTTCAAATTAAAAAACAAACAAAAAAAAACAAACAAAAATTTGTCACAAAAGTGATATGGAACCAGAGAAAGGAGGAGGAATACTTTGTGCTTTGTGAAGACTTTAGTGGAAATCCATCTTGTCTCTCGCTCCATTGTTTTTTGACTGTTTCTGTACAGTATATACGTGAGGGTGTGTTTGTGTGCTTGACAGATTGTATGTTTGTGTGGTATGTGTGTGTCTGTATGTATAGGCATTCTATCAGTGACCTCTTAACGCCTCTTACCCAGCTTTCATTGGGGTGGAGGAACGCCCCCTTAAAAATACTGTACGGTTTACCATTGGTGGGCTATTCAAATTTTAGTCTATTTTAATTTCCTTTGTAACTCCAGTGTATAACAAACCAAACTATGACCTCATTAAGATAATAGTATTATTAAAAAAAGCACAAACATGGACCATCTGCAGAAAGCGTCTTCTTTTCTGTTTCCAACATGCACTCAGTGTGAGGATCTTGGCAGCTTTGCCACACCATCAAACTATTTTTGCGCCTAAAACCTTCAGGACTTTGCCGGCGTGAATAATATTGCTACTACCCAGACGTGCTATGTGTCTTCTTCTTGTTCCTGTTGTGTTCCTGTTTTGTTTTTTGACTCTCGTTGACTCTGGGTAATAATCATTCCCACAGCAATAATCCATGAAGAGATGATGGTCCGCAGACTGGGACGGGAGCCGCTGAATGCAGGAAGCAGGATTGTCAGGTATTCTAGAGTTAGCGGTAGGTAGATCTGGTTAACGTTTTAGCAAGGCGAGACGCAAGGAAATGTAAACACGTACTGCTTACCATCCAGTTGACTTCCTCTCTTTTATCTATTGTATAAGCTTGTCATGTGTTTCTCCATTGGCTTTGGTGCAGAAGAGCCTAACCAGGGCTGTTGGTGATGGACTACAAATAAAAGATATTGTTTTGGTATATACATGTTGTCTATGCAGTGTGTGTGCGCTTGTTTCTGTTCATGTGCTCTTGTCATGTGGACTCCAGCCGGTGTTTGTCCCTTTTTGCATGAGCTCACCGGCATTCAGCGGGTACGAGCAGAGCAAGTCCAACCAAGAAGCCACAGCAGCATTGATGAGGGGATGCATCATGGGGGAAGAAGAAAGATAGAAGAAGCCAAACCAGACCTGTGGAGTATGTTAGTACACGGTTACACATTTGAACTGGTAGTTTGGCCATTCACCGAGACACTTTGTACCTGCCAATGGGAAGGTCCATACCTGCTTTGACAGCCAACAATTTACATTATTTTACAACATAGTCCGTTATGATGAAGTATGATCATTTGATGCAGGGGAGCCCAGGTAGAGTTCTCAAGAGCCACTATTCTGCAGCTTTTAGATGTCAATCAGCTCTGCAGAAGCCTGGTAACGAGCCACTCATTTGCTCTTGGGTACCCCTGGATTAATGTTTCCTCATGTCTTTCATTTAAAGATTTTATTGGCCTTCAGGAGGGTTAGAGCCAAAATAAGTGGGAAAGGAGTATAATATATCCACAGAAAATTTAAGTAAAATTTGTACAGTTGAATCATTTTGTACGACTACTTCTGTCATTAAGTCATGGAAAATATTTAAGCTCAAATGACATGTAAAAAGTTTAATTACAAGGATAGAGATGGGTTTCTTTAAAGGGATGAAATGGCAAAGGGCAAATTGACTTATTGGCAACTGAATGCATCCATATTATTTTGTCAACCAAAAGAGCTCTTCACATTAACCTTTATTATGTAAAAAAGGAAATCAGGCTCAACGTAGAATAAAATCTGTATTTTTATTTCGCTCATCCAAACCCTATATTTACAGCTGAAATGGCTGTAAATAACAAGACGTTTCACCTCATGAATAAAAGGTGTTTCACAGCAACAGTCAAATATATCTAAAAGATCTGTTCATCTAAGTCAATGTTCACTCAATATACTGCTACTGGTGCTGTATAGCCATTTAGTAACATTTCACTTTTTGTTTTTCTACATTAAATATTTTCCTGATGAATAAAAGCTGTAATCATGGGGGACAATAAAGCTGTGATGACATACAAGGGCAATGTACAACAATGCTGTTGCCTTAAGATTTAGCTGTACACTAAAAGGTGCAGGAGGAAAACACCAACAGTGACATCAACAATTATTGACCAACAAACTCCATTCTTCCAATGTGAGAAATTTTCACAAGTGTAAAACAAGACAGCTTGGCAGACATCCCAGCGCATTTCTCCCATGATTATGTAGAAGTTACAAAGATTGCTCTATATCAGACTTTACAGACTGCAGACAGTATTTCAAGTGTCAAACTTCAGGACAATACAATGAGGAAAAAAAAATCTGAGCAAGTTTGTGTCTTACAAAGAAAAAGTATTTTCTTTCTAAAAAATAAATTGCAGCTCTACTTGGGTTTGCAAAGCTGAATTTGAATGAACCACTAGAGATTATATCACAGACCAAAGTAGATGTCAAAAATTTAACAGCGTCTAAGTAACCATACTTCAAACTAGTTGTCAAGCATGATGGAGGAGGGATGATGATGTGAGCTAGTTTTGCAGCCACAGTAACTAGTTAATGAGTCGACCGTAAAATCTGTGTATCAAACTGTTCTAGGGTCAGAGGAAAGACAGGAAATACAGCAATTATTCCCTAGGCAGAAAAAAAATATACATAAAAGGCTTATTTGGTATAATGATGTGAAACTCAACCTCAAATACACTCATCTAATTAGTGAAATACCCCTTTGGTTAAAGTCTACAAACATTATACTGATGATGAAGCAGGTACAAACGATTCAATGCAAAATATTTCTAAGGAGAGCACCTGGAGTAAACATTACACTGCAAAACTCATTCAAATAATCATTAAAACTAGGTTTATTGTTAAAGATCATTGAGTTTTTAACTTATGTGTGATACTAAGGTTATTGGATGAAGGGGAGCCTGAGTTACACTCAAAGTTTAAAGTTGAGTGGTTTTGTGTTTCTTGAAAGATCAGGGTTCAGTGAATTCCGTGCTGTTGCAAAGAGAAGTGTAGCGTTCAGAGCTTAGCGAGTATGCAGAGAGGACCTGTTTGAACTCCTGCAGGGGGCAGTAGACTCCACTGCAACCTGGTATGTGTTGATCCTGGGGAGCATGAAGCAAACTTGACTTAGATGAAAAAAGACGTGAACATCGTTGGATTATTTAGAGGCACTTCTTGTGCTCCTTTACCTGACCAATGTATGAAACTTTCACAAAGGCATCGCCCGTCTGCCGGCTTTTGTGTAGCTCCAGTGTGACAGAGGCAGCATATGGAGGCCACTTCATGTCAAAGATCTTCAAAGCCATGAGGCACGGGATAAGGGTGGTGTCATGAGCCGAGTACAGGAATAACTTCCTGTTGAGAGAGTAATATTTTAAAAAGACAGATATAATTCCTGTAAGATGCGAGTGTGGTCCATCATGAGGTGTCCAACCTGTTCGCCTCTGCCGAGTTGTCCTGTAGTTTCTTCTCAATGTTTTCTAACAGAACATGGAAGACGGCTCCCACTGACAGTTGCAGCGCCTCTCTGTTTCAGACACAGCATTTAGGATTTAAAAATGGCTCAATGAGAATAATGGGCAACCTTCATGTAAATCACTGTTATAACCTCTTGCTAGGTTGGTAGAGGCTGCACATCATGTCCACAGCTCGCTCTTCCACCTTATTCCTCCAGGAGCGCAGAACCAGCGGGCTGGGAAGGCCGTGCGCCTGACGATTTAAAAATTCAAGTCAGAGGAATTGCTGCGTTGATATACAGTAAAACAGTGCTTCAAAGTTCACATTAAGACTTTTTAGGACTATTGTAACTTTAAGACACTCATCAAACAAACAAACAAAAAAAAATACTGCCAACCTTTTGGCTATTCTGGGTAAAGAACGCATGCAGTCAATTTAAACAGATTTTAGCCAACTACATTTGCTAAATGTACATTCACATGTGACTTTTTTTAGTTTCCTAAAACTACAATAAGCCATTTTGAGATCCTTTGAGGATTCTCAAAACACAGAGAATGCAGAAATACCCATTAATAAATACATTTAAGCTACAGCAAAAGGACTTTTAAAGCCTACAGTGAAAAATCTGATGATTTTTATGAGTTTCAAAGGCCTATAATTTAGGTAATTAAATCAGACTTCTTTCCAAATTCTTTTATGGTAAAAACTTCAAATAAATTTCCTTATGCATGCCCACTTGTATATCCTTAAAACCTACACCCAAGAAATACACCACCCAAACATGTTCCTCATAACCACTAATGTTCACTAACATCTCCAAGTTGTTAAAGAAAAAAGAAAAGTTGTAAAAGAAAACCTTCCAATGGCTGCAGAAACATTTAAATGTGGCAACTGTAACGACTGATCAAAGTTTGCCCATGAAAGCTGTGACTTTATTTGACCATCTAAAAAAAACCCCCAACATGTTCTGGTTTTAACTGATTAAATTCAGATACACAACAGAAATTGATACCATGCTGCCTGATTACTTCTTGGTTGTCACAATAACTGGACTTTAAGCTCAACAACATTCCCAATTATGGCTGACAAATAAATGATCAATCTGCAAGTGTCCAAAACCTGTTAGGGTGCACCAACACATTCAGCAGTTAGTAAATGTGTAAGCTGAGGTAAGTCTCTGTAATAACTGCCTCTAGACTGAAAAGCCTGTGGTGAGACTCAGTAAAAAGTCACATGGATCACAGTGTCACCTCTCTGGCAACCATGTCATCCCTAATGAGGATGAAGTCGACGTGCTGGTGAGCAGCAATCCCCAGTGCACTCCGGATGCTCTGCAGGTCTTCAGCGATGCCAGGCAGAGTGGACAACTTAGCCCAGCGGGTGCTGCAAAGAAAAAACCCACACACACACACTGTCAGCGGAGAAAAAGAGACACACCATGACAACCTGTCAAGGCACCTCCACTCCAGTCTGTTTATAATTTTGTACTGCACATTATTCTAGATTCCAGTTTTGAGTGCACAGAATGGCCTGAGAGTGACGCGGCTCTGTGACAGGTTGGAAAATTGGACTTACTCGCTGAGGACTTTGAGCAGCTTGCATCCGTGAATGTTAGGGTAGAGAATTTCAGATTCAGCCTCTTCTGTTAGGATGGACACAATATCTACACATCAAGAAGGGGAAAAAAATAATCAAAACGTATCACAGAGAAAATGAAAACATTAAGACACAAGGAAGTAAGGGAACAAGAAGGAAAGTTACAATTAAATAAAAGCATAAGGGCACAAAGAAGAACAGATTAAAGAAAGTATGAAATGTAAGAAGGGCAGGGATTGAATAAATGTAGGACAATACAAGAAGACAAGGACAGAAAAAACTAAAGTATCCAAGGAACCAATTACAGAAGACATGAAGAACATAGAAGGATTTATGTCAAGGAAAGGGCACAGAGAAGAAAGAAGGACGAAAGAACAACATTTAAGACAATCAGCTAGAAAATAATTTTGGCAAAAACAAGTATTCATTCTTGTCCAGATCAGTAAATAACTTAAATCTAATCCCATCATGTATCTTCTAACATGCATATGCAGACGTCTACCTACCTTTCTGTTTTTGTTTAAAGAGTCCAGCTACAAGGCACTTGGCAGATTCAATAGTCCTTACAATGTTAGTGGAGCGCACACTAAAAAATACGAATAAAAATGACAAATTAAGCAATAACGGCAGTTTAGAACTCGCTACACATTTAGTCATTAATCCAAAAAACTTCATGATCATTACTTACTAGACCTCCGCTGAGCTAAAGGTGGGGCTGAGGAAAGGTGTCTCCTCTATATATTTCTTCCTCAGCGTTTCACCCAGCTCATACAGCTGCTGCATGCCGAATGTGGTCAGCTGACCAGCGAAGGAGCCACCCTTTAACATGAAACAAAAAAAGTCAGAAACACAGGTTAACCCAGATATTTGAAAACTGCATTTAAAACAGTTCAGTGTTGTGACTAAAAGACTATTACAGGACTACTTTGGCTCACACTGAACACTGCCACTTGTTTCTGGAATCTGAACTTCTTAATTGAGAGAAGGCATAGTGTCCCAAATGGAAAAAAACAACAACAAAAAAACATCAGCAGCTCTATCACTTTGACCACTGGTGTCACTCAGGGCTCTGTGCTCGGTCCACTGCTGTTTTTATTGTAATAAGACTGTGCACCCACACACTACAACTGTGTTGCTCCAGTTATGGGACCCCTTTCTACTTTTGATGAACCAAGTAAGGGAAGAAGTAAATCAGAGGTAGAGCTGCATAATAATTGAACTGCAGCAGTTATTGTAAAATCAATGTGTGAACAATTGCAATAAAAAGTGACTAATACATTTTGAGAGCTATGGATTCATGCTCATGCCAATTTAGCATGGGGTTACCATGACGGCATGCATGAAGGCAGCGGCTTTTAGCTCTGTTAGCAACCGATGGAAAAGAAAGAATAATACTTGGGAAATGTGGGTTAATTGCACATGATATCACCACTACTATGATGATTTTACAGCTGCATTTCTTTTATCATGCCGAAGGCTGCTGCAGAAATACGTTTTTATGCACTTGTAAATTTCGTATGAATTTCAAACAAAGTCCACATTACATAGAATAAAAACACACGTTAGAGTCACACCTTTGGATGCATTTCAAGACAGCACCTCCCACACACTGCTTTCTTGTTTGACACAAGAGGAAAGAAAAAAATCAGTCAAGATGTCAGGAAAAGATTTGTGGAGCTGCACAAGTCTGGTCCATCTTTGGGAACAATATCCAGAGCTCAAAGGCGCTGATCATCTGTTCAAACATGCAAGCATAGACTTAATGGGAATGTTCAGACATACACAGGGAACCAGACCTTCAATTTGGGAGACGCGTCCTGTGGTCTAATAAAACTAAAGTAGAACTGTTTTATGATGACCATGTTTCACCATTTGGCTCAGAATGTGAACAAAAAAAGTTTATTGTAAACCAACCTATGTTTGTCCAAACTCATTAAAATGAAAGTTAAAAGTTCATTACTCTCAAAAGTGAAGGAACACTCTTGAGTTCCTCCTCTTTTTTCCCCCCATACACTTCCAACCCTATTTCCAACACTCCTTCCAACTTTCCTTGAAGTCCTCTTTCCAAGCCTAATTCTAACCCTAATTCAATGGGTTTGAAGGAGAGGTGGAATTAGGGTTGGACAGAGATTTGGTAGGGATGTAGTTAGGGTTTGAAGGAGGGTTGAAGGAGTGTTACAATTATGGTTGGAATTAGACTTGCAATTAGAGTTGCAGTTGGGGTTGGAAGAAGAGGTGAAATTAGTTGGAATTAGTGCTCCTTCAAAGCCTTAACTCCAACCCTAATTCCAACCTTACCTGAACACAGCTGAAAGAGTTGTGTTCTTTATGTGAGACACCATGAGACCAACTTCAGCCACTGCCCACTCCATTCGCCAGAATAGGAAATAATATTTCTTGAGAGCTCGTCTTGCCACAGTTATATCTTAATTTTTGTGATTACGCCAAAAAGGCTTTTCCCCTTATATCTATCCCTGTCAGACATGACATGATGAAGAGGAGAAGTCCTGACTAACTGTGGTACAAAATGTTATATCTTTTTATCAAAACTGCTCCAGCAGGTTTATGGGTTGCTGAATAGGTGGACTGGCTGCTCAACCAGGCAGAGGATAACTTTATTATTGAATCAGTGAGTAAAATTATTATCAAAGTGCTATTCTGGACTTAAAATCACTCAACATAATCAATCTAACCTGAGCAATTCTGGTAATGTCCAGATGCATTATTTTTTCACAAAGATTTATCTATATATCCTGATATTTTTGCAACATATTTGATCCTATTGTTTTTGAATCAAAACAGATTTTTTGCCCCAAAACATAACTATATCCAGGAAGCACATGTACAAGAGGGTACAAGTGTCTAAATTTGTTTCTACAGCTTGTTTCCTGCCTGCCTCATTCAGCAAACTCATGTGTAATAATAATGAAAAAAAAAGTAATGCAGAATTTGGCCGTTTGCCATGTCCTGTAAATTACCCTGGAAAAAGTGGAGTTATGTTAATAAAAGCTTTCTGAGCCACATTTAAAAGAATTGCACAAAATGACAAGGATGATGATTACTTTTCTTTTACTCATTGTAGCAAATTAAATCCTTTTATGTTTTCAGATTTTTATAATCCTGGGAATGGGGCCCACTGTAAAGCTTTTATCTGACTACTGATTTTAGTTGGTTCAGATATTTCCCAGCTATATTAAAAGAAGATGTAAGACCACCATTAAAAATGTTTTTTCTAGATATTGCACCCCGATTACTCATTATAATGTATGTCACACAAGTGAAAAAGCAGTAGTACCCACTTGTGACTCATAATCAAAATTATAATAATAATAATGGTAAGAAACTATTTAGCAATTTAAATTAGCAACCAGTATTACTAAAACTCAAAAAGGTCTCAACTTTTCTAAATTCAGGAGAATTAAATTCAGCCAAACTGTTAAAACTAAATTTGCTATACTACATTTAGCCTTCTGGTTAACTTATGAAGGTTATTTAATGGTGCAGTTTGGCCTCTTCCCGCCTGAGTAAACCTCAGACATCTCATAGAAAATGCAGCTTTCTCTTTAAAATAGCTTCTAACGTCTGTGTGCTTCATCTAACCTAATTTTGACCGATACTGGAAATGGCTACCTGTCAGGAAAAAAAGAAAATCTGCAGAAGATTCCAGCTAACAAATGATTTCGTCAAACATCTAGGTAACTATTCTTAGTTACTTGGTAAACCGAGGAACCCATAGTGCAGACTGTTAGCATACCAGCACAAACAGTGAGCATGTAGCAATCTCTCTGCTGTGGGAGGGCAGTTTCTTTATTACCAGCTGATGGTTTAATCCTCAGTCCAAACATGAAAATGTGTCCTTAGAGAAAACACTGAGTTTACATGTTGTGACTCGGATGAGAGTAAGTAATATGACTAGAGTGGATCAACCACAACCACTGTTTCACCGACACAACTTTGTAGCAAAATGTAAAGAACACCTACTCACACTCAGTATGGTCTTCCGATAGTGATCCTCTAAAGGAGATCGAGGCTGTGGTCCTCCCTTAAGATCCGTCACCACGTAGTTGATGTGTGTGTATGGCGGGGGCTCTAGGAGCGATGGGGCCCACTGAGCCTTTAAATTCAAACATGAACACATAAATAACAAGATGTAACTGGATGACCAGAAGAATCCAGAGAAACCAGCAGAGTGTTACCTCCATCACATCCGGTATAGACTGGAGCGGCGTCCGAGCGCCATGACGGAACAAGACCTGGACCAGCTGGAGCTCATACAGAGAAGCAGGGCATGCATCATTTGGGTTTGGGGCTGCGCTTGAAGTGATCGGGTTTGATTCGGTTTTCTGTTGAGACCACCAAATCGAGCCAAAGGCCACTGATACCGAGCCAAACAAGCCTGCTTTGGTCAAAAGGTTCCTCATGGCTGAGCTGCAAACAAAGAACAAAAAACAGCAAATAGTCATGAACTCCAAAAATCTTTATGTAGCCTTGAGGTAAAGTGGAAGCCATTGAAAGAAAGCCATGTCAAAGAAGCTGCTCTGATCAGACGAGACCAAAGCTGAACTTTGTGGCCTACATGAAAACGAATATTGCACATCAGCCTGGAAAGACGGATGGAGCTAAACTAGGATAAAAACTAGAGACAAAATACAACAAATTAAAATAACTAATAATTACTTTGCTTTGTTTTCCTATATTATCAGAAACACATAATTTCCTAAAACACTGGTGGACGTTATGGAAAAAAAGTATGTTTTCTGAATACTTATTTATAGTATAAATAATTCAAAACAAGTTTAAATTTCTTCTTGTGAAATGCTTATGGAATTGTGGCCCCATATACTGCCTGATAGGCAACATGCATTGTCTAACATTGAATTTTAAAACCTACATTTGTTGTCCTTTGATTCTCATCAAAAAATATTTTTATTGTTTTATTGCCTGGCACTAACTTGAACTTGGTAAGAAATCTATTAGTTTCCAACTGCATCACTTTTCAGCAGGATGACAAATCTTATTGTACAGCCAGAACAACAATGAAATCCATATATCCATGTGTTACAATGGCATAGTCAAAGTCCAGATGTAAAATCTGATCAGAATCTGTGAACTTGAAAATTTATATTTTCAAGTTATAAGTTGAAACTATTTTTTTTTTTGGAGCTTTAGCTTTCTTTCAATCAAGGAAAAAGTTCAGGGTGTATGAATACCGAAACAACAGACTGATCCATAATCGTAAAAATCAATGTTTAATCCTGGAATGACATTTCCACTGGAGCACCTTGGTGGCTCATGTCTAAAAAAAAGATCTCTACATTGCAATAACTAATCATAAGACACTTCTAAGTATATAATATGTAATTCATAGCATATGCTGTTACCAGTTTTTCTTATTTACAGATAAACATTCATTTTTACAAAATATACAAAACCAGTAAAAAAAAAAAAAATATATATATATATAAAATGATTAAGAGTAACCTACCTTGTTTTTAATTTCCTGTCAAATTCAATGAAGTCGATTCTGAAGTAATAATAGTTCAGTGAATTTCCACAGCTGTGGACTAGTTTTATACATGAAAGTTCACGTGTAATAAGTCAACAGTAGGGGGCGTAACTTTCTCTCATCCAATATTTATATTACCCTGTCTGGGTGAATACAGTAAGATTATAACTATTTACACAGCAGTTAGCCAACACACACTATTTCAACACAAAGTCACACCAAAATTAATCCTGTAGTTACGAAAACTGAGCTCAAACACACAATAAGTATTTCAAACCATTGCATCACATGATGACAGAGGAAGTTTAACACTAGTAGAGTAAAGCGTAGTGGCTGTATAAGGCATCTCACAGCTGGCTCTAGTCATATTACTTACTTTTTGAAAGCTGGGGTGAACTAATGGGCTGCCTTCGATATAAAATCCGGTTTCACTTCACATTCGCTCAGGAACTCTGGATAGGATGCCGGCGGACATTGGCAGACATGTCGCCGGGAAGTGTAGGCAAGTATGCGGCAGTTTACGGTGACCGTAATAGTAACGCAAAGGATCTATAAACTACATTTCCCGAGGTGAACTACCATGCGTCATCTTTTTCTTTAAAGAGGTCAGGAGCGCGTACAGATGCAAGAAGGTGCACCGGCGCCCTCTACAGGATATAACTATGTCTACATGTTAATGAAATTATTTGGTGGGATTTTTGTATTACTTTTTTTTTTTTTTTTACCTTTCTATAGGAGTTTTTCATTGTGTTTTTGTTCACATAAAAGTAAAAATTCTAATTGTTCATTCTCAAACGTATTCAGGTAAATTTATACCGAAACGTATTTGGTATAAAGGTTAGTCAAGCACTGATAACTTATAACATTTGATTTATTTTGTAGGAAAAAGGTAGTCAGACACACTAAAATATAAGCTATAAAAGAAAAATGAGTAAAACATAACTTTTGTTAAATAAACAAATCCACACAGAATAAACACGTTTTCAAATCTTTTTTTCTTTTTACAAATTATTATAATTTTTTTTTACAAAGCTTTGGAATCTAACACAGTAGTTGGTGTACATATGTTAAAACAGTTTGAAGTATTTCCCATGAGCTGAGGGTGTGTCTGATGCTCTGCCTACAGCAAGAACAGAAATTTTAGATTGAAAACTGCTGTCAGCAGCATCTACTTATTTATGCTTACAATCACTCTGACATAAATTTTAACACTTAGATTTCTTTCTTTGTTTCAAAACAACAACACAGAGAGAGCAAAGGAAACAGTTAATTTGCTGCACAAATTAAATAGTATAAATATCACAAGTATAAATATCCTTTTTCCATGTTCAGCTTTTGAGCTCAAGTTAAGTTGTACACTCTTGGAGGCAGATAGAAAGAAAGAGACAGAGAGAGAGAGAGAGAGAGAGAGAGAGAGAGAGAGAGATGCTTTCTGTGTAAATATCACTGATGATCCTCCGTCTGGCACCTTCAGGCCCTGAGCTGTGACAGCAGAACGTCTACAGTTTATGAATTTACCACATATCTGCTGCGACTCAGGAATCTAAGAATGATTTTTTTTTTTTCAAAGAACCAGACAACAAAAATTGAACACACTGTATGGACGATGGTTTATTGATTTGTTGTGGACTACAGAATATGTGAAAGAACAAAAGAAAATGTACTAAATTCTTTTGCATAATCTTCAAATGTCTAATTGTAAACATATCTATTTGCACAATTATTCACCAAATAGTATAAAACTAGACTGTGAAGCAAAATGTATTCAAGAACAAAAAAATTAACCACATATTGCATTGGAATGACTATTTACAACAATAAATCCAGGACACCATCTGAAAAATACAAGTGCATTGTCGCCACCTAGTGGCTAAACCTGCTCCTTACGCTTCACATCAGCAGGACCACATCTTTCAAAATTTAATCTGAATAACTTTAAATAGACAAAACAAGAAGCTGCATTCTCACATCACGTTCGCTAATATAGATGAAATATGTCACGGTTTTATTCACACATTAAAAGTTAGTATTGTTTGTCTTTTTTCAATCTAAACATGTAGTGCAATTGATTTAGTAGAGGACACATAAAAAAAATCTATTTGCAGTGAAGACATACAAATTATCCTTAACTTTTCAAGGCACTTTTTATTTTGTTTTGCAAATATAAAAAAAATGTTCACAGTTAATGCCATAACTCTTTCTCAATTCATTAATTACATTACCCAGTTCAAGAGTTGTTAAAATTGTGTATTTAAGTCAAAGGTATAAATGTAATTTAGAAAATAACTGAGACGCATTTGATTATTTAATTAGGAAAAAAAAAAAGAAAAAACACACCCCACATCCTTCATACAATTTTGCATCCTGCCCCCCTTCCACTAGTTTTAAATAAAGGAAAGCATGTTCAATGGTCAGGTACCACACCTGTTACCCTGCTTGTGTTAATCTCTTTTTGCAGTTTATTTACCATTTTCATATTCAAGCACAGAAACACACCTGCTTATCCGTTCAGACAGCATTCGTATATAATGTTTATGTAGTCTTTTCACAGATTTCAGTGTGTCTTCAAATGAGGATTTCTTTAATCATCTGTCCCCTTTGTTAAAGTTCCCGCAGAAAATCAGGACCAGATTGTCTTTTAGGAATAACTGCCAGGCTTTCACTGTGTTCTGCCAAGGTATTATTACTCCTGGATGTTTTTCACATGTTGCTACGTAACAAACACAGACTTCAACAGGTTTTACAGGGACTTCATGAGCTTAACCAACACAAAGAAGCACAGAGTCATGTCATCGAAGGAAAAGGATTCAAGGTTTTCGTAATCTTTTACAATTAAAATTCTGAAGTGTTTGTTTTCTTTTTCACCAGCATTTTACTCCTGTACCCCTAAATAAAATTCAGGAAATTCACACAATTAGTACCCAGAGATCATATGTAGAATATGTCATCAGGTACATCAGAGAATGGCGCAGAGTCCCAGCTCACAGTTTGATGAGAGGACGACTATTAATGAAGTGCTGCACTGAACTGCCCTTATGGATAAGTCAGGATGATGCTGCCATAAAATATACTGCTAAGAGTTGATGGGTAGATGAAGGTATCTACATGATGAAGGTACCTGAAACCTGTTAGAGGCTTAAAAACAATCTTGAGACTGAGTTAGAAGTTCATCTTCCAGCAGGCAAAAACCTTAAACATACAGCCTTTTCAGGTGTTAGAACTGCATACATCTTAACATAATTAAGATAATTAGCAAAATATTTGAATTTGAAGATCACACACCCCGTTGGTCTAATACAATTGATGTTTTGCAAAGGTCAATGAACAATATGTTAGTTTCTATGGAAAGCTGGTAGATGCCAGATGCATGCAGCATCTGGCATCTACCAGCTTTGTACACCAACACTTAAGATTTCATGAATCATTTTCCTTTCCCTCACAATCACACATCACTTTGTGTTGGTTCATCACAAAAAAATTAAATTAAATATGCTAAAAGTTTCTGGTTGTAATGTAGCAAAATGTGAAAAATGTCTAATTTGTGTTAATACTTTTGCAAGTTGTTCAAGTTGTGTGTGTAAGTGATAGTTCTATCCTCACTCTTTGGCCCATATTGGGCCTACACTGCCAGGTCGTCTTGCCGCGCCCGGCTGCTGGTGCCGCTGGTCCTGCTCAGGCGCCGTTTGTCCTTCAGGAAGCCTGAATGCAGCAGCGGCAGTGGCGTGCAGCCGTTGGGAAGGTCTGCAGGCAGCTGTTCGTATCTGATCCTCAGGAAGTCCTCCTCGTCCTCCAGGTTGTCACAGCTGTGGTGCCGCTCGGTCGCCAGGTTGGCCGAGTTCTGCTGCAGTGCCATCCTGGTGTTGAACGGGTGGGAGGCAATGGAGGTCATGGGGTTCATGGATCTCGGCGGGGTCAGGCAGTGATCAAAATCCGGGGGTGGGGTGCAAGAGGCGGAAGGTTGTTGGTGTTTGTTGGATTCCAACCCTGTGGACACGGCCACTGTCACGGCTCTGTGTTTGTTCTTCTGCAACGTCTTGTTGCGTACGCACTTCTTGATGCTCTTCCAGCCAAGGTGGTAGAGTTCCAACACGGACAGCAGAAGAGACACGCCGGACACCACCAGCATGAAGACGATGAAGATGTTCTTCTCTGTGGGCCGGGACATGTAGCAGTTCACGGCATTGGGACAAGGCCAGGTCGTGCAGAGGTACATCGCCTTGAGGAATACCCCATATATGAGATACTGCACCACTATGAAGGTGACCTCCATCACTGTTCGGATCAAGATGCTCAGGATGTAAGTATGGAGCAGGGCTCCTTTTAGGCGGACACGACCTGTCCTCTCAGCTGTAGTCTCTTTCTGCTGGAGGAACTCCTTCTCCTTCTGCAGGTCTTCTCCATCGTCCCCTTTAGCCTCCCTCTCCTCCTGCTCCATCCTCTTCCTCTTCTCCTCCATACGCACTGTGTGCATGGCGTGGCCCATGTAGATGAGTGAGGGCGTGGAGACAAATACGATCTGCAACACCCAGTAGCGGATGTGGGCAATTGGGAAGGCGCTGTCATAGCAGACGTTGGTGCAACCGGGCTGCTGGGTGTCACACATGAAGTCGCTCTGCTCGTCGCCCCAGGAGGACTCCGCCGCCGTGCCCAGCACCAGGATGCGGAAGATGAACAGGATGGTGAGCCAAACCTTCCCGACCGAAGTGGAGTGCTCCTGGACCTCTTCAAGGAAATTCCCAAGAAGACTCCAGTCTCCCATCTCTGCCCAAAATCCAAGTACACACCTGGAATGAAGAAGTGAAAAAAAAAAAGAAAAATAAGTTTTGCATTCCTGTTGAATAAAATGCCCTGTGTGTCAGATGATGTGTTCAAAAATAGCTTCTTGGGCTGTGAAAAGCTTGAAGACTGGACACAGTGGAATGAAAGCAACCAATTTCCCATGAAAGTGGAGTTGAGGAAGGCTAGGAGTCATTTAAAATAACATACAGTGGCTATAAAAAGCCAACTCACCCTTACTAAAACAACAAGTTTTTATGACGTAAGAAATGAGAGCATGGTGAAACATTTTCCAGCTTTAATCAAGATCGAGATCACAAATGTCTTCAGAGGCTGGTCGTGGTAGAATGTGTTGATAAAGCAAACTGTTAAAATATGATTAAATTCGTAAAAGTTCTTGAAATTAATATTTAACTATGTAACTTGGCAATATACAGATAAAAATGGCGTTGATTTGATTTATAAAATAATATTTAAGCACATCTGTTATCTTGAAAGTTATTGCTGTGTGTCCTCCTAGAGTCTAGAGGGCCACATGACAACTTATGGTGGGCCAGATTTGGCCCCAGCGCCTTGAGTATGACACCTATGCATTAGACCATTAATTTGCTGAAAGACTCAAAAACAACCCACTTTGCTGGACACACTAGGCTGTATATGAAATAACCTTGAAGGTTTAAGATATTCAAGATAATTCTTATAAACACTAGAGGCTGTCTATTGAAGCTTTGGCAGTTTTTGTCAGGTTGTGGTTTACATGTGACAATAATCACCTGTATTCTCCATCTGTCTAGGGTTGAAAGACCCAAGACTTTTCTTCCCAACTTGCCTAAATCTCCATCTAGAACAAAACGTTCTGGCCTGACGAAGCTAAACTTGCACTTGTATTATTTAAAAAGACAAGTTAGACGTAAAAATAACATTGTATTGTCAGCAGAAGACACAGTGAAATACGCTGGTGACAGCATCATGATTTGGTTCTGCTTCTTCTCAGATTGAATTGTGGCTTTTGTCGACATGGAGTTAATGCTCCAATGTGTTTACTTCCTGCTATGGAGACCAGGCTATTATATGGGATAAGCACTTAAGCTAGCGGGTGACTTCATTTGCTTTAACTAAAGTGTCTGAGCACTACCTTTAACTACATCAAATGTGAAATTCAAAGAAATTACATTTCTGTTTTTGTGGATGGGAGCAGCTGTTTTTCTGTATTACCAGAGAAACAAGAACCACCACTGCTGGGGTGTGTAGACTTTATATATCCACTTTAATACTTTTAGTTAAAGAGAAATAATTACATTTTATTTGTGCAGGAGAGACAGGCAGGCAGAGAGAGAAGCAAAGTCAAGGCTAGAGGTCTGTCCTTTACAGTTGTGACCTGGCCTGAGCTGCAGGCAGGCAGATCACCATTAGTGCCAGCTTTAATGTCCTCTGTGTGTCGAGCCTCCCACAGATCCGCATCTCGACGCGTCAGTCAGTTTTCTACACTGTACGTGAGAACATGCCGTAGCTGAAGCACGAGACCCAAACATGGCAGTGACGAGCTCTCAGCTGAGAATGACCCTATAAGGCAGCTGAATAGACAGCTTTATTGGTGCCACCGGTAACCTCCAGCCCCCCACATCATTAAAAGGTTGAGAGGTGACCTCTGACGCCTACATGCTGCGTGTACGTGTGGCCGCTTGTGGCTTTTACGGTGATGAATGAGCTGCAAGAAAGTAAAAGATGAGAGGAAGAGTGAAAGCATGACTCCCACTTTAAATCACTACCTTACTTGGTGCGGTTATACAAAATGTGTACATTATTAAAAAGCTTTAATGGCGTCTGAAGTGGGAAAATTGTACACAATTTAATATGCAGCAGAGAGTTAATGTTCTCTTTTATTAACTCTTGGAAGTGATCCATTAATGGTGATTTCTTTTGGAAGCAACACTTTGGTCCAGGGTTGTTTCTTGAATGAACACAACCAACTTTCCATCTCTCTTTCACCATCAGCAATTCCATCATAATAAATTCAGCTTTTATTGCAGCTGTATTATCTCTTAAAGATTCTTAACAGGAATCCGACATTTGAAACAAGGCTGATTTATTCGCTAGGAAAATAAAACCCATGGTTGCAGATTTTTCTTCCAAAATGAAAGCTGCCACATTTACTCTATTATTATTCCCATTTTGAAGAATGTGAAAGACAGTATTAGGTATATTTATCAGCTGTGTAAGGATCTGTAACAGTTTGAGTCTCTTAGCTTTCCCTGCAGCCTGAACACATCACTCACTCCCTGACTGACTGCACCTGCTCTCCTGCTCATAAAACCTACTTTCTCCTACCCCATGCTGTTTTCCTGACAAAATGGTGCGACGTGATCTGTTTCCAAGAGAATCTTGTGGATCTGACCACGTTTTTAAAGTCTTAACCTCTCCTGTCTCTGCCGGATATGTACATTTCAATTTGTTTGGATCAGACCTCTACTCTCTCACTGGCTCGAGTCTTTTTGGATCAAGGATTCTGGATTTTGATTTGATTTTTGAAAATGCAAATGGATTTTTGGTTTTGTCTTAGTGATTAGTGAGCTGGATCCAGTTTCTTTCAACTTCTCATCGGTCTGCCCCAAGCGTCTTATCTCAAGAACTCTTCTTCCCTGGTTGCTGCCCTCTCCTAAACCTTGGGCGGCTGCATAAGAACTACACCAGCAAAAAAAAAACTCTAAGTTTTCTCCTGTGGTTTCATCATTTTGGATTAATCCAGTTTTGGTTCTCAAAAACTTTACAAATATCTACATTTATGAATAGGAAGAGAAAAACTGAGAAAAACAAAATCTCCCAATCTTACAGTGTGGCAAAGAGCAGCATATTGTTGTCACCAAATCTTCTGGACAACCATTAGACGCTCTTTACTTGGTAAATGGTTGCTTGGTAACCGTATTTAGTCCTATCCTCACAAACAAAAATATGAAGTTTAATAAACAATTCTGGGACTTGGTGAGTTGAGGTTAAGCTTGAACTTTTCACCAACAAAAGCTGAAAGAATCTAGATGTGAATTTTTGAGGCCTGTTTTTTTCCACAGACTTTTTGGTGTGCCTGTGTGGGTAAAGTCTTTCAGCAAATTACTTGTTTAAATGTTTGGCCAAATCAACACAGAGAAGGTTCATTTTGAGGACTTTCTTTTACATCAGCCAATAAAGGGTGCCAGTACATTTGGAGGTTACTCTATATAGAGTAACCTGAGAAAATCGGGAGGAAATAGATCACAGTTATGAAAACATTTGCATAGACATCTAAACTTCAACCCCGGCCAGGTTTGGTGGGCCAGTGCGTAACGTAGGACAGTTTGTTTGGTCTGCTGCTTTGCTTCCTGAACACACCCACTACCTGCGACAAGCTGTGGGGACCTGGCTCGGATGAGGTTGATGATCTTTACTGGAAGTAAATCACAAACAGGCTCGGAGCTGAAGGAAGGGAATGAGATTCCAGCCAGCACAATGGCAGGAGGTCACACATTAAAACAGCCAACGCTCTTATCAGCTGATACTGACAACAGGCTTCCCTCACCTGGGTGAAGCATGCAAACAAAACATCGCCGCATGGAAAAGCACAAATTCAGTTTTGAGATAAAGTTCTTGTCCTCTGGGTCAGAAACAAAGGCCTTTGAGGAAAGTAACTTTGTTTTTAAAGAAAAATCTTGACCTAAGTTGTAACAACGTGAGACAAAAGGACACAAGATACTGGTGGACAAATTAGATTATAAATGGTTGATTCTTTCAAATAATTAAGTCATCTTCACATTTGAAAGGTCCCTAGTTGTGGGTATTTACTCTAGAAAACACAGCGTTACTACTGTATCTGTTGAGGATAAGACACAATAGTAATGTAAATGATTACACAAAATAAAAGCTTTCCAGGCACAGTTCTTTCTGGACGCCTGGGGTAATAACATGCTTTGCTACTTTGGGGTAGCAAAGTAACAGTGGACTACCATTCCCTTCAGGGTTCTAAACTACAATTGACTAGACGTGAGAAGGGGCAGTGGTTGCAGTCAATCTCCTTCAGTAATTATTTTTGTAGTGTAAAAAGCACTTTTTAATTGTTCGTCATACCTGTGCAGCTAGTAATAAGCAGGGATTTACTGTGATCCATCGTGCCCTTTGCCCAGCAGCCTAGTTGGCCTGCATATAATCATCCTTGTCAGGTTTACTTAGAGGGTAATAGAGAAGCAATGAGCTATTTGGTGAGGGGGTATTCAGAGTGGCACATTTCTCATATAAAATGCACCTAGTTGTCTTACATTTTGCTTTATGCACCTATGATGTATTTCTAAACTAAACAGAAAATACAGTCAAGGATGACTGCGAGTTTAAAGAGCCAAATGAACAATAAAAATGAGAAAGCACATGGAATTTCACCTCTTAATTAGTTGGAGGTCAACTAAAACTCCAACTAAGTCTGAAACTTGTCTGCACCGACACAGAGCTGTTGTGGACTCCGGATCAGAGAGGTGACAAAAAAACCCCAGCTACTTCACTCAGTCGCCAAACGTGATTGCTCCTGCTCATCTGACTCGATGCAATCATAACTGGAGGAACGCCACATGCCTTTTCCTCCTCGCAAAACAACGATAAATCCTGCGGTCTGTTGGACTCTCCTCACTGTTGCCTTAGAGGGCAGTGGCTCGGATTCAGGAATCTGGTAAGCTAGGCAGCTAACAAGGCTGGAGAAACCCTGCAGACAATTTTGTACCACCTTCAAGTTATGTTTAGATGTCTACCCATGTTTGACAGACTCAGGATCCTCTTAACAGACTGGAATACATTACTTGTTTTGTACCATCCTTTTAAACACACAGGCTTTTAGTTGTTTACAATTCCTTGGGTTGTCTCAAATTGTCCAGGCTTGTTTAGACTGCAATCAGAGGAGGAAAAGGTGTTTACAATGGATGGCAAATTTAGATTGTTTTGTTTCAAGCTTACCTCGGAAAATTGCTCTGATTGAGGCGAAATGTAAGACAACTCAAACTTGTAGACTGATAGTAACCAGTAAATGCATGTTACATTCAAATCTGATATAATTTATATCAATTTTGACTTTATGTTCAGTAATGTTCTTTAGAGTCCTTTTTATGGAGGTAATTTTCTGCCGAAGTATTGCAAACAAATTAAACATACTGCACAGAAAAAAGCATATTTTACAAGCTCTTGTTGATTACAAAAGAATGTTTTCTCACATACAACACATTCATACAACACAGTTTATAAATATAAATTTATAAACTCATCCCGCTTTAACTCCACACCACACCTCAAACCTGTTTATTTTTTAAATTATTGTTATTATTTTTGTTTTTTGCTAAAAACAAGAAAAAGCAAAGATCTGTTACCTTCTTCTGCACAAATAGGCAGTACTGTGTGTTGGTCTAAGACAAACATTTTCAATAAAACACATTTGTGTAATTTTGTGGAAGTAATGTGGCATTATGCCTTACGTAAGGGGAAACTAATTTGTAAGGCACCATAGAAATAAAATCAACATTTTGTTTTTATAAGATGCTGCTGTTTATGTCTGAATATGATACTTTTACTTTGCAAATACAGTGGATCAACCACCATTTGCTGTACACTGTTCACCTGCACACTGATTCTTTTTGTGGAGCATATTTAGAATATTTTAAACAAAATGCATCTTGGGAAAGTGAAACATAAGCAGTGATGGCATAGTTACTTTGAAAAAGTAACTTTAATCAGATTACTGATTACTCCTTGAAAAAGTAACTTAGTTAGATTACTGACTACTTG
>CAEGAG010111333.1:0-20201 GCA_903067065.1 Brachyrhaphis terrabensis | reverse complement strand
TTGTGTGCCCAAAGAATGAGGTCAGCTGACTACCTGAATATACTGAATGACCAGGTTATTCCATCAATGGATTTTTTTCTTCCCAAATGGAACGTGCATATTCCAAGATGACAATGCCAGGATTCTTCGGGCTCAAATTGTGAAAGAGTGGTTCAGGGAGCATGAGACATCTTTTTCACACATGGATTGGCCACCACAGAGTCCAGACCTTAACCCCATTGAGAATCTTTGGGATGTGCTGGAGAAGGCTTTGCGCAGTGGTCAGACTCTCCCACCATCAATACAAGATCTTGTGACACTGCAGAAGCTTATTGAAACAATGCCACAGCGAATGCGGGCTGTAATCAAAGCTAAAGGCGGTCCAACAAAATATTAGAGTGTGACCATTTTTTGGTGGCGACTTTTTTTTGGCCAGGCAGTGTATATTATACTATAGCTGCTCTATCATGTATCATAAGATATATGATATATTATATCTTATATGAGACATATGATATAAGATATTATATATATTAAATCATATATAATATGTCATATTTTATATATGATTGGTGTGATATATTATATAAAGTATATGATATATCACATCATATACATATCACATATTATTATATCGTATCATTTATCCAATATTTAACAATAGGGCCAGACAGAGATTAAAAGAGGAGTGGAAAAAGCAAATGAGATGGATTAGCAGTGCTTGCCAACAAGTAGTATTTTTTATGATGGTGATAATATTAGTAAATATTGCGATAACAATATTAGTGGCGATATATTCCCATTTTGTTTTTGTTTTTTCTTATCTGTGCTTCCATCACTCTTTGACCTTTAGCATTTTGGAGCATTGTCATTTTGGTCTGGTGTTTGTATTTGCTGCCATGACACTCTGCCCAACTGGCCAAATATTATGTTAGCATGGAAAATGCAAGTTCATAACTCTTGCAATGTATCGGCCAACAATTGTTACATTCTAAGATTGTCATACAGCAACAATGTCTTCAGTCAGAGGCCTTCTTCAGTCATTTCCGGATATGCCACTGGAGATCTTTCCTGCCTTCAACATCAGCATCACCATCCAACAATATGTTTTTTTCCTTTGGGATAAATAAAGTATTTTTATATTATCTGAATATAAAAACCCAACAAGTTAATTTTGTAATTGTAACTGGTGCAGACAAGTGAAATTGATCAACTGTAAAAAAACAACAACAAAAAAAACATGCCTACTTTAAAGGCTGGTCTTGCCTGCATTGCTCTTAGCCTGTGGAGCACAGCCTGGACAATAGCTGCTCTGTTTAAGAAACTATTTTAGAAGAAATGCACCAGGAGATCCACGAGCTGAGTCACTGTTTAATCCAGTTCTGAAATTCTCCTTTTGAACACACTTATGATGCCATCTTCCTTTGGGACTGCTTAGGTCCCAGCAAAAGTTAAACTTGTGTTCTGTGTCAGGAGACAGGCAGCGATATTGTCAGATAGCAGTAAGACTCTTGCAGAAGAAATCTATTTTTATGTCCCATTTTATAACAAGCTGACAGTGATAATATCATACATTTTTAATCACACAATCTTTTTGTTATAGTTTAAATGAACATATCAGTACATTTTTACAACAGGCCACCGTTTGCAGCTTTAATTACAAAGTTTATTTATTCTAGTTCCACCGCTCGCTTTCGTTCCCTTTATCAAGAGTGTGGCATACTGTCAGTATAAACATTCCTAATGTTGTGCGCAGTGTCAGATGTAATTCTAATCTTAGGATTACTCTGGAATATGAATCCCATTTGTGTCGCAAAATTGGTTTTGTTGTTTAATACCATGTGAATTATCTTATTGAAGGCTAGTTTAACAGCTGCTGGGAAGTGAAGCCTAACATAGAAGGTTCTGTGACTCCTAATTTGGCTAGAACAAGTTAACAATACTTTTTTTGAATGACTTACCAGGCTTATTTAAGTTCCCTTTTGGATCAATGAGGTATTTTTGAATTTGAATTATTTTTTGCTGAAATCTACTAAGTAACTCTGTAACCATTTTGTCTGTTTTTTAAAATTAAGAGTAAAGCCTTGTTAGTGGTTTTGTCTCTCATCTGGTGTAAAGTTACCTCTGCTTGCTATATAAATAATTAATCACTACTTATTGCAGGACTGCTGGAATAATATTTTGAATGCTGTTCATATATATTATGGTACAGTTCTTAAAGACAAATCAGAGAGAATCTGGAGAACTAAAACCATCCGCATACCTTTCTTTTTTATATGTGTCTCTTTTATTAAGGTCAAGGAGGTCTTATAAGATGGAAATATTAGTTATAATGTACTGTAAGATTTAATTGTTGGCATCTTGGCATTGGTAGCTCTCCAACAGTCTTGCATTTCTCATTTGCTTAGCAAAGCCTCCTTGTTGTCTTCCTGTCATGCTTCAGCATAAATGAACAGCTGAAAAAGTTTGCTGTTTTTTTCAGCTGCCATCAGCATGATAGGTTTCACTTCCTGTTTGAGTAGAAAGTTTGTCATTTTCTATTTAAACAGTTTCCTGATGCCAGATCAGCATCTTTTCTTAGCTCTGATTTGTCAGTGAGAGTTACCTGATTGACAGAGCTCATCTGAGGGTCCATGTATTTTTCTAAGATGGAAGAGTGGGGTTTTAAATAAAGACAAAGGTCCAAACTTGAACATTATTTCAGAAAAAGAAGCTAATTTTGAAAATTGTCTGAACTTCAGTATGTCTGCCAGGTGCCTGTATCTAGTTTGACAACCGCTAGCATCTGCATTCTGCATGGAGTGTGAGGATGACAATACATGTTTTGGAGTTTAATGCCTAGCATTTGTTGGTTGCTCATCATGAATTGTATCAGAAAATCAAATCTTACATTATGTACATAGAAACATATAGGCTGAACAACCTGAAAAAGTTAAGGTTGTTCAATGCTGTTGTCCTTCAGATACCCTTTCTTAAAAATGTTACACAATTTCCTGAATTCTTAATGCAACAACTACAACACACTGTGGTAACATTAAGAAAAAGCTCAGCATGCCAGTGGACTCTTTATTTAAAGTTATTTTCCAAATAGCCGGTTTTAGTTTAATAACTCCTCTTTTCCAGTGAGTTCAACTCTTTGCATTATGCTACAACTACAAAGTAATTAATTATGATGAAATACCTGGATCTTGGCTAAATAACTTTTGTTAGGGGTGACTGAATAAATTCTCTTCTCTTATCATAACTCAGCAGACAGCAATATTTGATGTAAGAAAATGGAACAGCTGGCTGATTTGCATATTGATGCATACTGCACATTGTTGAAGCCCAAAAGAGGTTAATTGATTATTACCTGATACATGATTATATGACAAAAAGATTTATGTTTGAAGTAGGAGACATATATAAAGATGTTTCTATGAGAAAGCCTGTCACAATAAGCAATTAATCAATTAAACACATGATAAATAAAATAGTGATTTTTATTTCCACTTTATTTATTGGTTTCAGTTGTTTTATTTTGGATGTTTGAAATCTTCCAGGTCCAGTGCTTAGTGTTCTGTACAAATTAGTCTTTTAGAGGGTGAACTTGCATTATTATGCCATTACCAATATATTACTTGAAAATGATCCCACTTCTATATCAACAATATTATCGTTTATCGCAATAAATACTGGGACAATTTATTGTCCAGCAAAAATTTACCTAAGAGATAATACCAAAACTGGACTTTTTTTTTAATCTATATGCAAAAGTTTTATGTGTTGTGGAAAGCTGGGACTGAGATTCATTTCCCTGAAAATGTTTTAAATTTTGGAGGAACAAATTATGCATTTCCTCTAAGCCATAACAAATAAAAATAAGTAATATTTTGTTTTTCTGCTTTTACAGATAAACCATCATGATTCCCATCACAGAGCTTCGGTACTTTGCTGACACCCAGCCAACATACCGCATCCTGAAGCCATGGTGGGACGTTTTCACCGACTACATCTCAATCATCATGCTGATGATTGCGGTGTTCGGCGGGACGCTTCAGGTCACGCAGGACAAGATGATCTGCCTGCCTTGCAAGTGGATCCTCAACGACACTTGTGATGCCATGCCAAATGCGACAGGCGCCTACGCCCCAGTGCCCAAAGGCATTCAATACGACCTGGATCGACACCAGTACAACTATGTCGACGCCGTCTGCTATGAGAACAAGCTGCACTGGTTTGCTAAATATTTCCCTTATCTGGTGCTGCTCCACACTCTCATCTTCCTGGCTTGCAGCAACTTCTGGTTCAAATTCCCACGCACGAGCTCCAAACTGGAACACTTTGTCTCCATCCTCCTCAAGTGCTTCGACTCACCGTGGACAACGAGGGCTTTGTCTGAAACTGTGGTGGAGGAGAGCGACCCCAAACCGGTGGGGAAAACGAACGGCTCCATGGATAAGAAGGCGTCGAGTGTGAGCGAGGATGTCGAGGCCAGTGTTCCCATGCTCCAGCGAACAAAGTCCAGGATCGAGCAGGGGATCGTGGATCGCTCTGAAACTGGGGTTTTGGACAAAAAAGAAGGGGAGCAGGCCAAGGCACTTTTTGAGAAAGTGAAGAAGTTCAGGATTCACGTTGAGGAAGGCGACATAGTCTACCGCCTTTACATACGTCAGACCATCATCAAAGTAATCAAGTTCATATTGATAATTAGCTACACAGGCTATTATGTAAGCTGCATCAAGTTCAGCGTGGTGTGCTCAGTGAACATGGAGAAACTGACAGGGTACCGTCTGTTTCATTGTGCACATCCATTGGCGACTCTTTTCAAGATCTTGGCCTGTTTTTACATCAGCCTGGTAATAGTTTACGGTCTCATCTGCATGTACACGCTCTGCTGGATGGTGAGACGCTCCCTCAAACGCTACTCCTTTGAGTCGATCCGCGAGGAGAGCAGTTACAGTGACATCCCCGACCTCAAGAACGACTTTGCCTTCATGCTACACATGATAGATCAGTATGACCCTCTGTACTCCAAGCGCTTTGCCGTGTTCCTGTCAGAGGTCAGCGAGAACAAGCTGAGGCAGCTGAACCTCAACAACGAGTGGACGTTAGAGAAGCTGAGGCAGCGAATCACCAAGAACTCCCAGGAGAAACTGGAGCTTCATCTCTTCATGCTCAGCGGGATCCCCGACACGGTGTTTGATCTGGTGGAGCTGGAGGTCCTGAAGCTGGAGCTGATCCCGGACGTGACGATACCCCCCATCATCGCCCAGCTCTCCAACCTGAGGGAGATGTGGCTTTACCACACTCCAGCTAAAATCGAAGCTCCAGCTCTGGCTTTCTTAAGGGAGAATCTCAAGTCTCTCCACATCAAGTTCACAGATATCAAGGAGATCCCACTGTGGATCTACAGCCTGAAGAACCTCAGCGAGCTGCACCTGACCGGAAACCTGAGCGCCGAGAACAATCGCTTCATCGTGATTGATGGGCTCCGGGAGCTCAAGAGTCTGAAAGTGCTGCGTCTGAAAAGCAACCTGACCAAGCTTCCTCAGGTGGTGACCGACGTGGGCGTGCACCTTCAGAAGTTGTCCATTAACAACGAGGGCACCAAGCTGATGGTGCTCAACAGCCTCAAGAAGATGGTCAACCTGACAGAACTCGAGCTTATTCGCTGTGACCTCGAGCGCATCCCGCACTCCATCTTCAGCTTGCACAACTTGCAGGAGATCGACCTGAAGGACAACAACCTGAAGACGATAGAGGAGATCATCAGCTTTCAGCACCTGTATCGCCTCGTGTGCCTGAAGCTCTGGTACAACCAGATCGCCTACATTCCCATCCAGATCGGAACGCTCACCAACCTGGAGAGGCTCTACCTGAACAGGAACAAGATCGAGAAGATTCCCAGCCAGCTCTTCTTCTGTCGCAAGCTGCGCTTCCTGGATCTGAGCCACAACAATCTGACGAGCATCCACCCAGACATCGGCTTCCTCCAAAACCTGCAGTATTTTGCTGTGACAGCAAACAGGGTAAGAAGCTGAAACATTCCTATTTATCTAATTTAAAGTTTTGTGTAAAGTTACTTGCTGTCAAAGTTTCCAGCAGTGTTTCCTTCCAGTTTTTAAATGACAACTATCCAGATTAATCTGACCCAGTCCATTCTGAACTTCCACAACAGTTCAGAATGGAGAAATCACTCACGTAGAACCTGTTAAAGCCATTTCTGACACTTTACGACTCCAGCGAACCACAGTGAGAGCCATTATCCAAAAATGGAGAAAACAAATGGAGTAGTAAACTTTCCCAGGAGTGGCTGGCCTTCAAAAACGACTTCAAGAGCAAATAAATGACTCATTCAGGGGTTACAAAATAACTCAGAACAATATCTAAATTGCTTAAGACCTCGTTATTTTGTTGAGGTTAGAGTTCATGATTCAAAAACAAGAAAGAGACTGGGCAAAAATGGTCTTCATTGGAGACTTCCGATGCCAAAACCACTGTTGAGCAAAAAGAAAACAAAGACCCCTTTCATATTTGCTACAGTCCATATTGATGATCATCATTAGTCCAAGGTAAACATTCCTTGGACTAGTGACACAAATGTGGACTATTTTGAAAGGTGTGCTTCCAGTTACATTGGGTTTAAAACTAAGACAGCATTTCAGAAAAAGGAACGATGGTTGAAGTGTGATGATCTGGGGTGACTTTGCTTCTTCCAAGTTTGCCAGCCTAATGTACTTTACAGAACCATGAATGCTGCTCACTACCAGAAAATCCTGACAGGAAATACAGAGAAAACACTTACAATACCCACCAGGACAATTTATCCTAGCAGACAATCAACTCAACCTCCGTATGGCTTATAAAATTAGAATTAATCACTAAATTAAATGATAATTTATGATCTGAAACTTGTAGGTAAGAGAACACTTTTTTACAAAACTCATCATTGTTTTTTTTCTGTCATTTTGCCCATAGTATCCCATATGAAATATGAATCTTTTGATTTAAAAATCTAACTCGCTAAAATGCTGTTATAGAATTCAGATAAAAAAATTACCTGATTCCTTCTCAAGAAATGCTGCTTTGAGCTCCGCGTGCAAACAACATGGTGTGTTTTCAGTTAACACTACTATTACTGCTGTTTTACTGCGCTGGCTCGAGTGGCTTCTTGCTGAAAATAACCTCCAGCAGGTCTGCGAGCAGCCACGAATAGCTCAGCACCAATCTTTTGTGCTATTTCTTTTAGTTTGTTTACTCTTTCAGAATATTACTAGGTGCAAGTAGGCTTTAACAGTGAAATGCATGGTAATGCCATCTATTTTAGCTGTGATTTGTATGAAATTAAATAGGAGAATTAACTTCTTGCAGCAATCAGAATATAAATACAAATATATATCACTGGATTTAGTTTTTGGGTCTTGTTTTGGTCGTGATTTACATGCTTAATGAGACTTCAAAGAGGCAGGCTGCATTTTAAGGAGCCTTTTATCTTGTTTTGACAGTGCCTGTCTTCCTGTCTGGTTTGTGTTTCATTCTGACATGAAGTAGAAACAGCTGGCTTTTTTTATGTATTATTGCTTACTAATGTAATCAGTGCTTTGCAAAAGTATTCACCCCCTTTGAACTGCTCACATTATGAAATCTCACTGGGATTATATGGGCTACTCCATCACATGTTAAAATGGGTCAGAAATTTAACAGCTACATACATTATCTTTGGCCTTTCTCCAATATGCAAAAGTTAACATTTGTATTGGGATGCAATGGTAAAATAGGTAAGTATTTGTCAGTTCAAGCAAGGTTAGATCTACTTTCTGTAAATTTTACAGTTACATAAACTAGCTCCGGGCAATAAATCAATATCAATAGAAAGTATGGTAATAAAATGTTCAGTAATTTCAGTCAAATCTAAACCAGAACTGCACAGTATTCTGGGGGACGTAGACAGAGTTCAATGAAATTTGTGGATTGTTTTTCCTAGTAAAAGCTTGGTCTGTGCCAACTGGAAATGGTTTTTGGGCCTCTTGTGGCCCTCAAGCCGCCATTTGAAGAGCCTTGTTATGAACCAACTCAGTGTAATGCACAATTTTGAACTCATTTTGTTTTACAAATGAAACTTAAAAAGTTTGACACTCACCCTTTGAAACCCTGAAATGAAGTTTCACTTGTAAAACTGAAACTTTTACAAGTTTCAGGTCTTAAGACCTCCACTGTCTTAAAGATAGAAATCTTAAGACAATAACGATGCAATATCAAAAATATGTTAAAACAATGTATAGTCATAGTCATACATGGCCCTTCTGTCTCGCAGTTATGTTGTACTTTTCACATTACAAACATTTGCTGTAACACAACAAAATATGACAACTTTCAAGCAAAGCCTTCCTGTTACTCCTCTTGCAACAGCTCTTTTAATCTCTCTGTTTCAGATTGAGACTTTGCCCCCAGAACTGTTTCAGTGCAAGAAACTCCGCACTCTGAATCTGGGGAACAACTGCTTGCAGACGCTGCCGTCACGCTTCGGGGAACTCACCGGGCTGACCCAGCTGGAGCTGAGGGGCAACCGTCTTGAGTGCCTCCCTGTGGAGCTTGGCGAGTGCCGGCTGCTGAAGAAGAGCGGCCTAGTGGTGGAGGAAGATCTGTTCAACACGCTGCCGACGGAAGTCAAGGAGCATCTGTGGAGGGCTGATAAGGAGCAAGTTTGAGCCAAAACATAAATGCTGGTGGGAAATTTAAAGAGGGTTGTTGGAGCCAGGACAACCTTAAAGAGAGATGCAGCTGCATTGGCCATGAAGGCAAAAGCAAACTGACAGCTTGTCTGCATCAGGAGCAGACAGGCTCATAAAACTAAAAACGTGGAACATCTACACATACGATTGATTAGTAAGCTTTTCTTGATTGCGAAGTTGCCGAGAATCTGGAAGCTGCTGTTAAATATGCATGCCACAGTGGGATCATTCTGAAGCAAAACTTGTTCATCGGACGACTGTGCACGACTCAGCTCTGCCAGTGAGCTAACTGTGCTCTTTTTTTTTTTCTGAGCACGGGGTACTTGCACAAATGAAACATGTTTAACGCTGAATTCACTCATCCCTCCTCTGGACTTTATATCTTGGAGGAACTTTTGTTTTTGCAGTTGTAGCACAACGTGGCTTGTATCTGAGGATGTTATCAAGCCAGTTGTTTCTCGACTCAAACCTAATCTGGTCAGGCATGAACTTATTTTTTTGTCCATCCATCACTTTAATCTCATTATGCTTTCATGCATCTTCTTATGGGCACAAAATGACTGACCACGAATAAATCATCACACAGGTCATCTTGCAGCTTCGGCCTTAATTCTGAGAAAACCGCTGGAAGTGATTGCAAAAAAAATTAAGAACAAACTCTACATCTATAAACACCCTGCAGTTATCAAATATCTCATCAGCTCGTGTGGCAAGCTGTAACTTGCACAGTAAGAAGTGGAAGCGGCTTCAGTATTTGTCTTCTGCTCCGTTCTTTTCATCACCAAATATTATTTTTGCTTAGATGTGCAACAAGGAAACAATGTGACTCAGAATCAGACACTATAAACATTTTGTTAACGCTTGACTTCATTTTAAGACAAAGTATTATGACTGAAGATAGAACCAGAGGTGGGTTCAGAAATACGGTTTCAGCAAATAAACGAACCGCCCACTGAACACTTCCTGTGAACGTCTGGAACATGTACACTTAGTCAGATAATTTAAGTGACCTTTGTTCATTTCAGAACATATTTTATTTTAAAGAATGAAATGTAACTCTAATGTACACTAAGTCACATTATGGCACCAACTATTCAGCTCCATTTGTTTTCAGATTAACATATTCAATGTCATGAAAACTTACTTACCCCCTTACAGAATTCTTTTGTTTTTGTAAGATTATCAAAGAAATTTTTGTATCAGACAAATATCAACCAAGTGAACACAAAAAGCTGCTTTCAAACAGTGATTTAATGATTTATTAAGAACAAAAGCTATTAAAAACTAACATGGCCCTGTAATTAACTGTGACTGAGCATATATTGGATTACTTTCACTTGTCAAACTGCCTGTCCCAAATTAAGAAGAACCTGTTTGACAACATGAAATAGGTTAGAAGATCTCAAAAGGCAGCACAATACCCTATTTGAAAAAAATTCAAAAATAAGAAATAAAGTCCTTGATATTTATGTGAAAAGGATCACAATTCTTTTTAAGGATTTAGAACTATTATCAAACCCTAACTTTAAATATTATCCACATGCCGTTATATTTGATGATCAGAAACCTGTAAGTATGTTGAAAACACATAAACAGAAGAAATCTTTAAGGGGGAAAAAACTTTTTCCTGCCAATACATGCCAATCATGCAAACCATCATGAAAACTACTTGCCAAATTGATTCTCACTGCGGCTTACATTCTGAATCAGGAGATCATGGAAAGTTAATTTTGGAAGCATGTAGGATGTGAATCCGTCTGAAGGAGAGAGGAGTTGTCTGCAGACTTTTATTGCATAGTCATCATGCTTCATGGAAAGAAGTAGACATTTGTCGCTAATGTGTTTATTCATTCACGATGCAGCCGAGGACAAACAGGAAATTGCAAAGCAAAGGGAACTAGTTTCGACCGGATTCCACAAGGGAAACGGGTTTTTTGTCGACTAAGATCGGAGAGTGAGCTACATCCACCTTCCATGATCCAAATTAGTGCAGCATGCCTTGTCTGCTTGAAACACTTTTCTTGTTCTTGTTTAGACCTGGGATTTAATAGCATCATGTGGAGCAAATGTCTTACGTCTACTCCTGCCAAATGTCTCTTATTGCTAATGTAGCCTTAGTTTTTTACTGGCTATATCCTGTTAATGATCACAAACATCGTCAGGGCTTTTCTGTTGTGTTGTAAAATGTATAGCTCAAATATTTAATGCTTTTTTTATTTTTCACAGCTGTTTTTCTTTTGATTTGAGCTTTTTAAAGGTACAGTAGGAGGCAAGAATGGACTGGTAGAAGACTTTCCCAGTATGTAACCTTGTGCAAAACAAATGACATAATTTCTTTTATTTATAACAGAAAAGTAACACTTTTTGCTATTGGTACAACATTATAAAGACAAAGATATGGTAAAGCTATGTGATTGTTATTTATGACATACACTTGTTATTTTATAGGCTAAAGCAAAAAAATATAGAATACCCGCTTAAAAAAAGTAGTTTATAAAAGTAGTTAGCTCTGTGTTTGTTGCCTTCTTTCAGTCAGCTGATTGGCAGTGCCCAGCAGCATGTGAACGAGAGAAGCAAAGGTCACACTAAAGTAAAATTTCTTGAAACCAAAGGAATAACTTGGCAGAAGATTATAGCCGGTTTGAAGCTGTAACTTTTTAAAACCTTGGTACAGTCATAGATACTTGGAGATTCCGCAGCAATATCAGCATAATTTCTGCAGAAACTTCATTATTGTGATTTCTTTAAAAATAGGGAGTCAGTTTTCAACAACCTGTATTGGTCCGATAAGTAGAACTGGGTTGATTTTACTAATTTATGTATTTTATATTGTCGTTGCTTGTGACAGTAATACACCAGAGGATTATTTGGTTTTCTAACTGAAACAGAGAAGCAATGTGAGCAGTATGGTCATTTTTAATGAAACGTATACAGTATCAGTTATTAACCAACACGGCAACATTAATTTTGGATCGGTGCATCCCAATTTTAAAGACTTACATTTATGCATAGCATCCGAGAAATTAGACATGGTCAAATAAATCATTAGTTACCATTATCAGACAATAAATGACTGGAAAAGTGAGCAGTGAAAATCCAATATCTACGTACAACATCTCGTGCTGACAACTCTCTTCTGTGTAGAAGTTGCTACAGAAGGAGAAAATGTAGGTAGCTATTTTTAATATTAGTAACACAATAAAAAAAATCTTGGAAAGTTTGGAAATCTAAGTCATTTTAAGGATCCATTTATTTTACAGATAAACAGACCTTACTGTTTACAGTTTGTTTGATTTAAGCTGCTGAAAACAATTTCAAATGTCTACTCCAGAAATATGTATTCTTTGTTTTAAAACCACAGCAAAATGTTTTACTGAATTTATCCTAAACGAAGGGGGGAAAAGTGCACATTTTAAATTTAGTTGTTCAAAGAGACGTTAGAGTTGGATGAAATTGGTACTAACATTAGAAAATCAACGATTGGAAATTGACCACAAAATTGTGCTTAGGTCATTTCTACAAAAGAACAGCAGAAAAACTATTTTATTTTATGCCTTTTTAATACAAACATGTAAATAAGCAACTAGGGATGTAAATACATCAATAAAATTTATTGACAAGCTGAAAAAAAACCCCGCAGTCAGCAGTTGCGTATAATCAAATTGTGTTATTTTTTCCTTTAATAATAAGGCAGAGTTTTGCTAATGTTAAACAAATCTTGAAGAACTTTAAGATAAAATAGAACAGAATAAAATAAAACCGAAATATCTTTTATTGTCCCACAGTGGGGAAATTTGATATTTGACATTCTTACACTCTGATTTCTTTGGAGATTTAGAGAAAGTTTTCCTGTAAACATTTAGCTGAATGTTTCTCCTCAGTGAAATCTGTTTCACCGAGGCCTTGGCTAAATGCTGCTGATTGCAGGTGAAATGCTTGCATAATGGAGTGTGTGTTTCAATCTTTTTCCTATATATCTATGAAACGTTTGAGTCTGTTATGTGTGAGGTCATAGGAGACACAAGAGAAGGATTTAAATTGTGTTTGCCTTAGTGACAAATCCATTCTAATGAGTGTGCTATAGATAGACTATTCAATGATTTTTAATACAGTGCCTTATAAAACAGATTGTTTTACATTTCATCATGTTTCATCCTCAAATTTTAATGCATTTCTTTCAAATTTCATGAGATTCAGTAACAACAAAGCATCTGAAACTAGAGAATAACTGCAAACTGGAAGGAAAAGGATGGTTTTTCAGGCTTTTACTCAACAGATCTGAAAAGTGTGGTGTGCACATTTATATTTTCTCTGATGTACTTTGGTCTGGACTATGATTGGCCCATTCTAGCTCATACACCCGAGTTGAGGGTGATGTAGTTGCAAATCAGAAATCACTGGTATCTATACATTGTTCTATCTTTATGTGCTATTCACAACACAAGCTGATAACAATGTAGTTTTCTCCACATTATATGTTAAAACATGAAAGGAAAGTGCTTTAAAGTAGACATAGCACTATGTCTGCCACTGGTCAGCAGTGCTAATGAACAAGTTATATACATTCTACATTCAGGACCGCCATATTCGGTGGTGTTTTCACGGTGAAGTAAAGTGTTCGTTCTCTTCCATGTATAGTGTTTTTGCAAGTGAGCCAGAAAGTTCAATTCTGGTCCAATCAGACCAGAGCACCATCATTTGCAAGTTTGCTGCAATTTCATCAATTGCTTTGTTCCTGCCGCTCTTCCTTCAGAGCCAGTTTTGTGAAGTAGACAAATCATAACGGAAAACACGGAGGTTTCTGACTGTAAGGTGATGACGTGTGAAAAAGTTGCGGGGTCTGACTGAAGCCCTTCAAGTAGATGAAGAAGCGATTTTTTTTTCTATAGCACAAAGAGCTGCATAGACAGCTGTGCTGTAGGTGACTAGGTACAGGGAGAGGATGTAGGAGATGGTTTATGTCACTTCAGAGTAAATTTGATATTGTAAGCGATCATTAAGGTGGTGCAATGCAGCTCTCCCTTCTGCAACTGCCTGCAGAGTGTCGAATTAAAACGTAATCGTAGCTTTCGGTGTATTTTCTGCTGATAGCTTGTCATTCCTTTAGTACTTTTTAACGTCGCCCGACGATATCTAATCTGCATTTCGTCCTCCGTTAAAAAATACTGTTCAGTGCGAAGGTAGTCACAGAAAGCTTTCCCAGGATATCCCTTCCAGCTGATTCATATTTCCTCAACTAGACCTTTCTATGTATTGCTATCGGTGCATGCTTTTGTTTCTCTGACCTCCAGAGCTTTGCACAGACGTCATTTCATCTCTGAGTCATGTTTTTTATGGCAGCGAGCTCCCGTTCCCCTCGTGTCAGCGTTTGGGAATCAGGTGAAGGTCTGAGTTAAGGTCAATCAGATGCTTGTGGAAAACCAAAAAACAGAAAAAAGGGAAGTAAAGTCAAGCACTTCTGTTTCACTCGCATGGGCGGCCCATTTCTAATTAAGCAGTTATTTAAGCCATTTAAAAGCTTTGTTGTCAATCTGTGCGAATGTGCTAAAAGTTTTTAATTTAACGTCTGCCTTTTTTAAAGTGCAACATTATCTGAAAAGGTGCCCTGTGTATATGTTCTGTACGCCTTAAATGATTTTGTTTGTGCGAAAGAGCATGGTGAGCGAGTGAGTGTTCACTTGGTTAAGTTTCACAGGTTCAGCTCCACATCAACGGTTAGAGCAAACTGTCTTCAGGTTTTATTTTTTATTTTTTTGTGCATGGATATGCTGACACGGCTGAACAGTACCAGAATCAGCTCACGACAATCTTAACTGGAAGCGAAGGCGATCTCTGCCTTCTGCGTTGACATCTCTTAATACCTAAAATATGTGTGTATTTACATTTTGAGGTGGTCACATTTTCATTTTAATTCCTCATAATTCCAGTATTAACTTATTTTTGAAAAAAAAAAAGTATTTTCTTTTTTTTAAGTGCTTAACTGCCATGATTTCATTTAATGTCTGGCTGTCTGTGCACCTTTTAAATACATGATTGTATTTACTGTCTACAGTGAGTTTATCTCTATTTTGATGCCTGTAGATCAGGGAATTACAAAACAAAAACAACTGTTGGTTTTATTTTCCTTCATGTGACTTCTTAATAAAGCATGGGTTTGTTCAAGCTAAACTGATGTGCAGTATCGCCATACTAAACAACACATAATTAACCCTTCGAAAACCGTCTCTTTGAATATAAACTGCAAGCTAAATGGACACGTTTTTGTCTGGATCATACGTGACAATGCCTTTATGATGACAGTTTTTGCCAAGTGAATGAAACACTGGCTTTTTAAGTGTCTGTAATGGCGAATGTTCAGATCCTACTTTTGTACACATGATAATAAAATGAACAGTTAACACTATTTCCTGTGTTTGACTATTAATTTGTCATCTGGGCTTGTTCCTGTTTCAAGGAGAAGTTAAAAATTGCTGAGACGCTGTTCTTACACACTTCCAGTAAGGATGAGGGGATAGGAGGTTACAACATAAAGTCCTTAAGAATTAAAAAGTAATGTTTTAGCTTGCCCTTGTCTTATTATGAAAGTGTCATGTTGATGCTCTAAAAGTGAGGGGAAAGCCGTAGCTAAAGTTCATCATTTTTTGAGCAGAAAAATATTTTTGGCACATTCTTTCACTCACATTGAGGCATATGTATGTACAAAACGGACAAATACAGTTCTTATCTAATCTCATCTAAAATATTTTTTACAGTGACTGCAAGCTGAATGAGGTGCACTTCTGATCAAAATTTGTTATTTATTATTTGACGCAGGGTTTAGTCCTGGGAATTTGGAAAAAACAAAAAAAAACCCAACATTTTCTGACAATTCAGACTAATTTTATGTACAATGTTATGTTTTTTAAGAGTGTTTGTCATACAGGATTGATGACGTTTTCATTTTTTTCGTAATTATCAGGCATGATTTCCAACTTTGTTTTTAAAATTGTATGGCTACGCTAAACATTGAAAGAAATACCGATAATCACTCTAAGAGCGTAAACTGAATATATATGTATTTTTATTAAACTTATCGCCAGAGAGAGTTAAATTTTATTTATGTGTGCTTTATGTCACGTTAGTGACACCCAGAGGCCAGACTGTGCCACTACACCGACACAAGGCTCAAGCTGCTGGTCGCCTTGTGATGCAAGGAAAGAGTTAAACGTGCAAAATCCTATTACACTACTGTTGCATTTAAATTGGTTTTGACAGCTCACGTGTTCAGACTGCAGGTTACCCGGATGAGAAAGGTGACACACACGGTTGCTTTGCCTTCGGCGGGATCGCTTCCCAGTACATCATAATGGATTTTATGACAGATCAAGACGTGCAAAAGGTGAGGATTTATTTATTTATTTTTAACCATATACATTCATTAAAAAATGCTAACTTAAAAAAAAAAAAAAAAAAGCTATAACTCTTTCTGAAATACTCTAATAAACATGCGCTGAAGGATGACGCCTTCTGCCAGGATCGTGCTGCGCAAAAGAAGGAAAAAGTGCAAATGTTTGGGATCATTACGTAAGAATCCCGCACCCACAAGAGGCCGTTTATGGGTGCAGCATGTGGCCAAACTGTGTTTTTGTTTAGAGCAACAGATGAGTCACTATTCCGTTTAATCACCAACATTAGGCGACCGATGTCTTAAAAATAGCATTCCTCAACCCAGATGGCACAGATGGTTACATAACGCAACTAAAAACTGCTTCAAGTTTTCACACTGATGCTGAATCAGTTTGGTACTTATATCATATTTGTTTTGCACAGTTTCGCCTCTGCGACTGGAAAGGATTCAAACAAACTCAAATTAAGTTTTAAACAAACAAACAAAAAAAAATCTAAAAATAAATAATTTACCAACGTGGTTGTAGCCTTTAGAAGATGCTGTAATCTGGAAAAACGTTGTGGTAGTGATATAAAGCAGTTAAAACTTTATTCAAGTCTCTTCTGTCTGAAATTTAACTACTCTCACATCCTTTCAGCTACAGAGAGATCATTTAAACTTTAATCAAGTAGAAACACCTTGTGCTTTCACTAATTTATAAAATTAGCAATTTTTTTAAATTGCATAATCAGAATTAGAATGATTTTTTTAATCAAGAAAATGTATTCTTATATAAAAAATATAAATATATATTGTGCAAATGCAGAAGATTTGACTGTCTGTTTTAAAAAAAATCAAATGTCAGCTGCAAAACTTCATCTCCACACCTCTTTTTTTTTTTTAGTACAAGCAGGATGGATATGTGGTTCTGGACGGGCTGCTGACCTCTCAGGAGTGCGACGAGCTGAGACAGAGAATGGCTGAGATCGTGGACCGGATGGACGTCCCCGACCACTGCCGGACCACTTTCTCCACCTACCACGACGAGCAGCTAAAAAAGCAGGTGACTTAGTCAGAAACCCATCAGCACATGCTGACACTCTGGCAGCTTTTGACAGCTCATTCAACCTGATTCTCTTTCTCACATGCTTTCCGTCGCATCTCGGTGTAAAAGATGCAGGTAGGGCTGCAAAAAGTCCCGTCACGGTTAGTGTCTGGCAAAAGCAGCTACATCTCATGACAGTCATAAACTTTGATGTATTTTGTGGGAGTAGAGAACATTGAAAAAGCAGCATCATGAATACTTGCAGCTGAAAATGCAGCAAAAGGTGATTCTTCAAAATATTGACTTAGTATGTATCTTTGCTACTTTTTTTTTTTTTAAGATTTTTGTATTTTTAACAATTGAGAAAAGCTTTTTTTCCCTTTATTTCATAATTACACACAACTTCATGTTGGTCTGTCGTACAAAATACCAACAAACTATTCAAACGTTATGACATAACTGATTGTGAAAATATTTTGCAAGGCACAGTATGTACCTTTGCCCCAAATTTCCTTGTGCCAGACTAATGCCAAACTCTTTTGTCAGCAGTGTGTTTAGAGACAGAGTGCCTCTCAGCTCTGATGACTGCTGTTAATATTCCGTCCTGCAGGGGAATGCGGATTATTTCATCACAAGTGGAGATAAGATCCGTTTTTTCTTTGAGAAGGGAGTTTTCGATGACAAAGGTGAGCTCTTGTGAAACCCTATCTTGTCCTGTCAAATATTTAACAAATAATGAAAAGCCAAATGAACCGGAGCGTTCTTGACCTGCAGGGGAATTCATCGTACCGAAACAGCAGTCACTCAATAAAGTCGGGCATGGTAAGAAATCCCGATTTATTTATTCGTGTCCAAAAAACAAAAATAAGTAAAATCCCATTGTTGGCACAATGACAGACACTTTCTCCTTTTAGCCCTACATGCGTATGAATCTTTGTACAAGAAAGTTACACATTCACCCAAAGTTCAGGTGAGTTAGCTGTAGTACAATAACAGAGAATGGGGTTAAAGGTCAAAGAATAATCAGTATTTAAATGAAATGTACTTTTAGGGAATAGCCAAGAAACTGGGCCTGGTTAATCCTGTGATACTGCAGAGTATGTACATTTTTAAGGTAAAGGATGTGTCTGTCTGAAAGCATTACACAGCAAATAGTGCACGACTACATTGAGAAATCATTCATTGTTGTATCTTCTCTAGCAACCAGGAATTGGTGGCGAAGGTAAGAAAGCTTTTATTTCTTCATTTATCACAGAAAGGATATAATAAACATTTTATAATTTAAAATTGTACAATAAGTGATCATACTGGCTCAAGGATGTTCCAGAGCACAAGCTCTGACTAAAACAGAAGAAATATTATGAATACTTAATAATTTCACATCTTCATTGTTATTTTAACTGCTTCATTAGCAGGTCAGAACAAAAAACAGCTTTCCTTGTAGCTTGCAAAGAATTGTTCATTTATAAGCCCAGGTTGTAATTACTAATTCCAATTTGAGGTTTAATTAAAAAAAAAAAATAAAAATAATATATATATATATATATAAAAACGCAGATAATATTTAGTTGAATCTTTTATTTCCGAGCCTCCAAAGAAACTTTACTCATAATAAAAGCGACCAAGATATTTTTAATGGCCTATGTAGCTTGAATGACTAAGTTTTGCCTAAATTAAAAATAGGAGAAAGCAGTGTGTGGCATTCAAAAAGATGAAATGATGTTATTGCTACATTATTAAGGGTAAAAGCATTCGTATGCAATAAAATGATGCAAATATAATCATCTGATGCATCCCAGGTGTTTCGCTCTATCCCGTTCTTCATTCTAGGTATGTAATGTGCATCCAGATGGGACTACTGCGTCTTCCTCTTGACAAAACTGGATAAATATTGATTGTGGGAATTTAAATCAGCCAAACTAAGTTCCTTTAGCTTGTTACGACACTGTGTTTCACCGTGACAGTATGCAGTAAATCAGTTGTAATACAGAAATGTGATCATTACCTTAGGCACTCAGCGATAGTGCAGAGTCACCATGATCTGTCATGACATGACGAAATGTAACTGTAAGTCTGCAGTCGATCGTTGTGTGTTGCACAGTGACGTCGCACCAGGACGCCACGTTTCTGTACACGGAGCCCCTGGGCAGAGTTATGGGACTGTGGATCGCGCTGGAGGATGCGACTGTTAACAATGGCTGTTTGTGGCTCATACCAGGATCACAGAGTAGTGAGTACAACACTGGACAATTTATCTGTTGGTGCATTTGTCTTTACGTGAATTTCTCATGTCACCACTCTATTTTCTTAGGCGGTATTTCCCGTCGAATGGTGCGCACCCCGAAAGGCACCTTCCCGCTGACAGACTTCATCGGAAGGGAGCCAACTTATGATGAGGACAAGTTTGTAGCTGCACCTGTTAAAAAAGGTGAACGAGGCAAAGAGACCGTGTTCGGATGACATAAAGATGTATAGAAGGAAAGGGGTCTGATTTGTTATTACTCCTTGTGCCTAAAATAACATTTTGCTACAATGTTTATTGAAGTTTATTTTATCTGCATAGATTGGCCAATTTCCATCTGTATCTCTGGAAGGGAGTCATAATTACTAACCATTTCCAAATGGATTGAGGCCTTTACATGGTTCACCTGGAAATAATAGATTTTGTTTCTCATCCGTCTCTTTGTGTTCAGGTGATGTGCTTCTGATTCACGGGGAAGTGGTGCACAGAAGTGCTGAAAACACTTCTGAAGACTCTCGCCACGTCTACACCTTCCACATCATGGAGGCCCTGGACACTCGCTGGAGCCCTGACAACTGGTGAAAATATTTTTTTTCTATGTCAGACCCCGTCTAACAGGGGATTGACATCGCTTGCATTTTACTTTCACACAACTCTTATCTAGCATATAGTTTACTTGTTGTGAACAATCATTTAATTCCACAAAACAGACAAAAATCTTTTGGATTTGTCTGTGTAGCTCATAAATCATGTTTCTTTTTGTTTTTCCAAGGCTGCAACCCACAGAGGAGCTGCCTTTCCCACCTCTCTACACTAAATGACAACAATGCCTCTGGCAGCTTACAAAGAGGAGCA
>CAEGAG010111306.1:0-20142 GCA_903067065.1 Brachyrhaphis terrabensis | reverse complement strand
CATATATTGTTTATATATATATATATGTGTATATATATACATATATATATATATATATATATATATATCTATCCAATCTAAAAAAATATATCTCTGCTCATAAAACCACCTGTCATGACGTGTGAATCTTGCATGCTGCTCATTATACCACCTCTGTTCACAAGATCCTATATAGCACAGCATCAAACTCACACGTGTGCACTAAAACACATACAAGCAGTTGAACACTGACCTCTCAGATTGCGTATGAAGTCGTCGAGCCCCATTTTGCGATGCGGCTTGATGTTGGGGGAATACATGTCGGTGTTGAGAAGGACCACAGCAAAGGCCAGGATGAAGATGGTGTCTGGGTTGTGAAACTGCTGCACCACATCAGGGTTACACATACAGTACCGCTGACTGAGGAGACAAAGAACAGAGGAATAGAGTGCATATGACTATTACAGAATCATCTTAATATTTTTTGTTTTATCACAATTACAGGTGGAGAAAGTAAGATCCATTTAGGTATGATTCACATAAATCTGATTGATGATTAAATCATAAATCTAAAGGGTATTGGTGATAGTCCAAGGAAACATGAGAAAGTGCAGGGGCAAAATATGATGCAAAAAATGTAGACATATTTTTCATTCTGTAAATAGTAAACTTTTTTTTGCTTCATCTACCTGCATCACACTGTCCTAAACAAAAAAATAACTTCAATGTTGAACTTTCTCAAATAATTATTATATGTTTCTACAACACTTTTTTTAGGAACTTTATACATCTTAACAGTATGTCAGACAGCATGATGTCCAGTATAGCCATTTGACAACAATGATACATTGTGAAATGGTGATTATAAACTGATGAAAAGTAACCAAGCTTGAATTAATAAGTAGCTATTTTAAAATATTGGACTGACATCCAACTGACAAACCTGAACTTTTTCACTGTGCAAGTATTCTTTCTATAAAACATTTAAACTTCCACTTTGTGTAGTTTTACATCAAAACATACTAGGCTTTTTCAATTCAGAGATTCTTAACTCAGAAAAAGTGGGTAGCATTTTCTCTTTGAAAAAGAATATAAGCAATTTGTTTAAAATTAAATGTAGTGTTGTTGCTGGGATGGTGTGACATCCCACACACGTCTCCCATTTATCAAGAAACACCAGAAAAAACAATAACTTGTGTAGAACAACAGACCTGCAATGAGTCACGCATTCCTCGAGATTTGTTTTATCTTTCATTAGGATTCATCAAGTTATCAATTACGCTGCACACTCCATTAGAAGTGCTAAACTGAGCTTTAGGACACATTGAAAGAGCACTCTGTTCTCCATGTATGTTCACTGACTGACTGTAGCTTCTGCTCTCATGGATGGAGCAGTCATGAGGGAGACTGACAGGACGGAGGAGGCTTTTGACAGTGCCCTAGGTCAGGCAATACTGTTTGGAGACGCTGAGGCTGCATTTGGACTTTCTTTACCCCACTGCTGCCCACAGGCTTCAGAAACTCTCGTTTCCGCCTCTCCATCCCCCCAATAGCTTTCTCTCCTTACTGTCACAATAACTTACACAGCGGGCCATATCAGTAGTGGGAGGCTTTTATCTTTATAGGCAGACAGGATGCAGACATGGAGAAAGCCCCTCTGCTCCAAAGAACTATGCACTTGTCAAAGCATGTGCAACTAAAAGCCTGCATCTGAGACCTCTATAACCACAAAACAATTTCCCACATCCTATACTAGATCTAAGGCCAGGGAACGTATAGGATATCAATCAAACAGCCTTGCTCCCCCTTTATTTTAAGGGAGCTGCTTCCAGGCTCAAACATCCCTGCAGTTATAACAAGCATGCATGCGGAGCCGCAAACAAAACTCCTGATGTGCCAAGTTGATGCAATTCTGCAGCCATTTTGGAGAAGTGTGCACATGCAAAAAGACATGTGCACAGACGTGTAAGAACATTTGCGAGAATAAACTGCGAGCGAATAAATGAAGTGGTAAATTCCGTCTGTGCATGGATTCGTGTTTCATTCACACAGTTCTAAATCTTATGTAACCAGTTTATTTAAACTCAGGCTCCTGATCTCTTAGCTTCATATCTGCACATAAAAGTTTCATGCCAGCTGGCATAAATACCACTTGGTAAAAAAAAACCACTCCCAACCAGAGCACAACAACCCTCAAACAGATGACATAACAACGGTTACGTAACCGACGTTGGATTGGATGTCTGGCTTTCCTGATTAAAAAACACAACTCTATTTCTGACCTGAACTCACAACTCCCATCTGCAGCCTGGGGAGTGTGGTTTTACATCTCTGATGGCTTTGTAATTTGCGCCAAGAGGCTCAGGGCACATGATTGAGTGCAATGTGATTAACTGATGACCGCAATGGGTGTTCTGATTGGCCATCAAATGGGAATCGGAGATCATTTCTTTCATTCCTAGGAGGAAGAATTCACTTTAGAGAGCAGATACAAGCGGTTAGTGCATTCTGACTACAGCAGAGTAAAAATACCAGACCAACAATTAATTGGTCCCTCCATCAAGTTTTAGTTCAAACCAAATCCTCTGCGACAAATTGTTGCCCCTACAGTCCCAATCTAAGTGTTTTGTTTTTTTTAAATACCAATCTTCTAATGAATTTTGTTTTTAGACATTGGAAAACATTAGCATTGAGTTCACTGCAAGGACAATGCCTTGCAGCATATACACTTTTCCACAGTTTGTTACATTGTTATTAAAAACTATTATAAACTCTAGCCTATTTTATTCGGATTGAATATATATATATATATATATATATAAGAATCTCACATCTAAATATGGATTTCTTTGTCCATTCTTGTTTGCAACCTAGACTAAGTTGAGACAAATTTGATGAAGAGCATATGTGGCAAAACTTAAAAAGAGTTTTAAGTTTTGCCACATATACTTCATTAATTTTATCCTTGAATCTTTGCAGCTTCTTCAGAGTTGCCATGGACCTCGTGGCTGCTTCATTCACCAAGGCCAAGCAGCCAGATTAAGTGGAAGGCCATGCCTTAGTAAGGTGTATATGAAGGAAGAATTACACTTGAGTGAATGCTACCTATAAACTAAGCAATGATGGATGCTAGCTGCTTGAATTAGATTTAGGGATATCATGGCAAGGGGGCTCAATGCAGAACTAAAACATACCTTTTTTTTTTATTTGTAGAAAATGTTTAAAATTAACCATCTAATTCTTCACTACTGTGTATTTGTCTATCACATGGAACCTTTGTAAAAAAAAAAAAAAAAAAAAGAAAATAAACAAACAAAGAGACAATACTATCAATGCTAAAAAACAACAATAAGCTTTTGATAGTACTGTAAGCTAAAGCAAAAAGAAACTCTTTAGGAGGCACAGAACAACCCAAAACAAAAGATTCAGTCCATCGCAAACAATGCTGTACACACAACCATGCCTGATCCCCACACAGAGTGTGAGACCTCGCTCAAACCCATATATAGGAAAAGCAAATCTGTGGTCACAAAACAGCACTAAGCTACAAATCACTCTTTGCCAGAGAATGTGAAAACAAGCCCGGTGAACATTAACAGCTTATTTTTTAGTTCATTAAAACCCAAAATAAACAAATCTTTGCGGATCAGCTGAGTTTGAGCTTGTTATGCACAATGCAGACTGAAACGAGATGGTGGGCGTGTGCTGATTAGCGAGGGCTCTAGTGCAGAGGGAAGCAGAGATGACATTTAGAGATGGTTCTATAAATTCACACAGATACTGAACAAACAAGATGAGACCCAAAAAGAATTTTCCAACAATTAATTGCAAAAAAATGTATTGCAATTTTCTAGTTTTCCAAGCAAACTGGAAAAATCCTGCATAAATGTTCAAAATAAAAATAAAATTATTTCACACAATATATTCTCAGGCTACAGTTAACAAAAAGTCTATTATCACCCATAGCCACGAGAGTTTTTGTCATATATAAAATGGTATACTTCATAAAGTCAGATCATTATGGAAGGTGATGTTGTTTGTTACAACGTTAAACAAGTATTTCTAAATTGTCACGTTGTTTTTTTGTAACGTTGTGGCATGTAATTGTGAAAAAGTAGTTGCCTAACAGAGTTTTTTCTTTTTTCACATTTTATTCCTTCTTCTATTTTAAAGATCATCAACAACTTGTAAAATTAGATGACCACAAACCAAGCTTTTAAAGTGCAGATTTTAATAATAATGATTGCTAAGGGAAAAATTCACTCCAACCATTCTGGCTCTTTATGAAATTTACCTCCAAAATCTAATAACTGGTATGTTAATAACCGTCATCAAAAATTTGGTACAAATGGCAATTAGCCTTTTATATCACAGCTGATAATCTTTGACGCATTCTTTTTGGCAAATTTGTTTATATTAATCAACAGAGAAGGGTTATATTCCTGCAGAGTCAGACCTGTAGGTATATTTTGGCTCATTCTCTTACTGCATAAACTATCAGCTCTAGAGCTTAAAGTCACAAACTTATGGTCAAACATTTTTCTTCAGGTGCAGAACAGAATTCGTGAACAAATTAGTCAGCTGTTGTTTTCAAATATGAACTTTCCTATAGGGCCAGGTTGGCTTGGCTTGCTATTTGCCCTAATAAATTAGATCATTATTAGGAAACTACACCATAATTATCATTAAAATTAGATTAGTTGTCAGAAACTAATCACATTTAAGTGTGAAAAAGGGAATAACAAAAAAAACCCTCCATCAATACATTTTCACAATATTGCCCTTAGAGCCAATAGCGTCAATTCATAGATTTTTTTTTTTAAAAAAAGCAATAGACCTAAAGGTCATGCTACATCAGCCTATCCTACCTCCACCTCAATTGTCAAACAGTTATAATTGACTTGAAAACAGAAAACGTTGAGTGGATGCTAAAACTGTGTAGGTTTTCTATGATTCTGAGGCAAATAGATATCTGTAAAGCTAGTGATATTTACCAGCTGCTCCATCTGTTGTTTGTATTATTTTAGAACTGGTTGTACAAACTAAGCTGGTAACTTGATAAAAAATCATTATGCAAAAAATCATTCATTACATGAATGTTCATGCTGATAAACATAAAAAGCACATGCATTAGATTCTTAAAGTTGGAATATGTGATAGTAAGAAGATGAATCAGCAAAAAAAAAAAACTGGAAACACAAACATAGCACAGAAGTGATGCAGACAGGTATAGGCAGTCTACTAAAGGGCAGGGCAGCTGTGATGGTGATCATATGCCTCTGTCATGAAAAAGGACATCTTAGTTACTGAGTTCAAAGGAGCAATGACTCAAGTCATGTCATGCTGTTGACATATTCCTGAGGGAAAACAGCAGCACATCAGCAGAGACACATTAAATTTTCTCAGCAAAGCTAAGCTATTACTCTGCAAGAGAAAACAACAACCAGCTTTCTATTGCATTTTCAGTCCTGAGGATAGTCTTTGGATATCGCAGGAACGCTTCAAGGACAGTTGAAGCCAGGGGATGTAGCGCCAATTGCAGCTTCTGTTTATCTGTTTTTCCCTCAAATTATTTTCTGGCTAAAAGGTACGCAGACATTAAAAAAAAAAAATCTTTCCACCCAAGGGTTTTGTTAAAGGTAAAACTGGACGGTTCAGAGGAAGAAAAACACTGGAGGACGATTTGGTGTAGGTCTCTGATGTTCATCTCTGAATCACCTTTGTTGATTTTGTTGATTTCTTTTTTCGGCACTGCAGGGCCAGACTCAAAAGTGATGAAAAAAAGTAAAGGGCCAAACTGAGAAAAAACAACCCACTTACTCTATAATATCTTGCTAATGTATTGACACGGTGTTAACTTTTCACCTCAAACTTCCATTTAGTTTATTGAGATTTTTTCTGATTCTGTGTGACACAACTGATTAGATGGAATATTTAGCAGGATTTTTTTCTAGTGCCATTTATGCAAATACTCCCATTATATTTTGGTCTGTATGCCTGACATTAACTACCATTGTAGTAGTACATTTAGTGCCCATTAAGCTAAACTGATAAACTGATAAAATGGGTAAGCACATTCCGCAACAATTTTGTAACTGCATGTTTTTTTCTGTTATAAAGCAGCCTAGTATAAATCCAGCTGTTCAGAAAAGGATTTATAGGTTTGATAGAGAACGAAGGTAAACAAATAGCATCATAAAAATCCTAATAATACAGCCAGAGCTAAACTGGAATGGTTTGGGTCAAAACATGCTCACGTGTTAGAATGACTCAGTAAAGACCTACAGCTGAAACGCCAACAAAAGATGCTCCATTCAGGCGAGAAGAATACAAATGCTATACAAATATCGACTAGTTTGTGTTGGTCTACAACATAAAATCCCTAAAAGCGATATCTGCAAGACAGCATGACAAAAACTTTATAAACATGCAGTATTTAAAAGAATCTGCTTAAAATGAAGATTTGGACCGGAGGTGTGTTCCAGGAGAGAAAGTTGATAAAACAGAGCATCTATTTTTGTCCTGATGGAACACACACACTGATTGCCTGCAGTGCAGGTCTCTGTTGTGATTGGCTTACAATCAGAAAACACTGCTGCGTTTAGTCAAAGGTTACAGGCAATCATTGTAATTTGCTAATGATACGCTGCTTTGGTGTCATCAGAGCTTGCCGTAATGAGACAGCAGAACTAGTTAAGTACTTTGTAAGTCTAAGCAGTTGGCCTATTAGTTTGTCACTCTGGATACTCAAGGCACCCTCAAGGCTGCACGCAATATTGCAAAATATGCGAGCTGTGTTACATGTCGCTGCTTTCTTGTTCTGCATATGCTGCTGCAGGCACAAAGTTGACTCATTATGTGGAGCTCAGAGAGCCCTTAAAAAGCCCCTCTCAGTCACGTGTTTAACTTTGCATCAATTTAAAAAAGCGCAACTTGTTGTACGAGAACCCCGACTGCGACAGCGACAGACGGCTCTTACCTGAAGGCTTCGATGAGTCTCTCCACCTTCTGTGCTTCCCCTTGAACTCGAACGTGAGCCTGGAACTTTCTCAGAGCTTCGTCAAGTTCCATCCCTGAGAAATCCATCTCATCCACCACACAGCTATCGAGAGGAAAGCAGAAGGAGGCTGGGCTTAGTTGCTGTAAGTCAAAGAAGTGTTTTGAATTCACAGCAAACTGTGTGTCAGAGCTGATTCTAAGTCTCTCTCTTTAGAGTTATATTTCAATTACAGATCTTCTGACCTGGAAGATGCACATGTCAACACACACAAATAAAATGCAGAGGAAGGTTTCAGGTGACAGCTGGAGATAAGTAAAAGGAAGAAAAATAAAGAAATCCAAAAGGAGAGGAGGCAATGGGGAGGCACATGAAAGGCTGAAGGCAGGCTATGGAAATAACAGAAGTACATACTAGAAATTCCACGTGTACATTAGTGAGCTTCTGCACATCACATATGTCTGTTTGACTCAGTGAACGAAAAGTGAGGCTGAGTACTTAGGAGTGTGTTCAATGCAGTGACCTATTTCTGCAATCTCTACAACAACCTCAGCAAAAAGCCCCTCCATCCTGGATCTCTGAACACTGATTGGATGGGTGAGTAACCACTAAGTAACATCAGGCATTTACACATGTGCCACACATCAGCAGAACCCTATGTTTGCTACATGTCAATCTGTAGACGACACTTTTCATAATTCCTTACATTGCTTAATCAATCAATGTCCCAGAGACGCAAATATCTTAATGAATCTTTTATCTTTGAACTTTAAACCCAGACAAGAAATAAAATGGATAAAATCTGCCTTTACCCTTGAAGTGAAAGCCAGAACTACTATGAAGGAGCCAGAAGGTGGGATGGATTTTATCTACTGTTGTCTCCCAGATTATCGAGGAGCTGTGACTTTGACGCAGCTTAGTGCCAAAACACTGTGGTTGCTCACAATCACTGAGGATCCAAAATATCCAACAGTTGGGTTTGTTGACCATCTTCAAATGTACCCACACACTCTACTTAGTTTTCAGCTTGCCAGACCAACCCTTAACCCCTCTCACCTCCACCCCCTCCCCTTTTTTTTTTATTAAATTCAGTGCTGTTCATCACTTACACTGTTTTGCAAAAGTATTTATCTTTTAACTTTTTCATGTTACATTTGCAAACATAGCTTTGTTTTTTCTATTTTATGTGTTAGTTCAGTACTAAATTTTGAAGTGAAAATAACACAACACAAAAAATTCATGGTTTTCATTTTTTGTGTTCTTTATATGATAAATTCAACTTGGATATCACCTTTCTACATAGATTCTCAAATGGAGGTAGGTTAAAACTTTGACAGAACCATTCTAATCAGATGATTTAATCTAAACTATTCCAGGGTAGTGTTTGCTGTGTGTTCAGGGTAATTCTCCTGCTGGAAGGTAAACCACCTGTTTTGCATTCCTAAACTGGTTTTCTTAGGACTTTTCTTTAATTATTTATGGTTTCCCTCTGTACTTTAAGAGTTTGTATTGTTCAGGTTTGGTTTGGAGTGAGAGTCCAAGTTCTTGTATTATTTTGCTCTATGTCTGAGCTTGTCTTTTTATTTCTGTCTGGGTTTAAGGTCAATTTTAGCATCATCCCCTAGATTTTAAGTTACTCATGTACTGTTTAATAATTGTGTTTATTCACTCATTTAATTGAATGATCGGTCCTAAGTTCATCTGAGTTCCCTCCTTTTCTTTCAGCTGCAGCCAGTTTTGAGTTAGAATCCAAATTTTTGCATTCTGTAACCATCTCACATGCGTACAGGTAGCCAGTTTTCAATCATCTCTTGTCAGTTTCTTCTGTTATGTTATGTCCACAGCTTTGTTCCTGTTCAAGGCAGCTTTATTTGCATAACACATTTTCAGCAAGAAGACTATTTAAAGAGCTTTACATGACAAGCATACAAAAAAGGAGTACACTCCAGTTGAATAATGAGGGGAAAGTAAAAAAAAAAAAAATACTGGGACTACAGATTAAAATTACTGATGTTTCAAGTTAGTTTAAATCTGCATTTTTAAAGAACTTAGAGTTTTATTATATTTTCATCTGCTTTAACTGATGCTGAAACAACCATGTTTTTTCAACCATGATGGATGGATGGATGGATGGATGCTTTATCTGATGGGTTAGATAAAGCATCCATCCATCCATTGTTCATCCATCCATCCATCCATCCATCCATCCATCAAACTACATTATGGATGGAATGTGTTTTACAGGCTGAGTACAATTCTAGTTTTTCTTGCAGCCCTGCCACAATCACCAGATAGTTTTATGGAGTTCCCATCAAACTGTCATCCTATCTATAAATTTGTCCACTTGAGCTGTGAATAGCTGTAGGCGTAGATTTAAAATTGGCATCTTGTGTTCTTCTCTCGGTTCAGGTGGATGGCCATGATTTGGTAGGATTGCAGTTGTGCCATAATGGTATATTGAGCACAGCTGTGTGCAACACCTGAGCACAAACACTTTCCAGATTTGTTTTTGTTGGTGTATGAACGCTTTTGCAAGGCACAGCGCATGTCTCTCTATGCGCCAGAAACTTTAAATAAATACAGTTCACTTACTCGAGGACATCCCTGTTGAATTGCAGCTTGCTGTTGCCCAGGAACTCTCCAATCATCTGTCGACTGAGGCCCTTCCTCTGCAGTAGGAAGTGTGCCACGCCTATAGCCGTGTCCGGGACAAAACCACGTGTGATCAGGAAGTGGATGCCCCTCTCGGGGTTCCTGGCACCACCAAAACCAGAGAAGCAGAAGAGTGTTAGAATTAGCATTGTGTGTTGTCATTTTGGGCTTTCAAGTGTACACATTTAGAGTTGTGTGTGTGTTTGTGTGTGGGTGAGACAGAAGTTGTGTTTCTCTGTATTTGGGAGTAAATTAGCTTAATATGTGTGAGTGTTAGAGAGTGTGAGTAGAAGGGAGTACAAACTGGGAAAAGAAGCATGCACTCATGCAGAAAAGCTGTTAGCTCACGACTTTGAGATCAGCTCGCCTGTCACTGAGTTCATTTACTTTAATTTGTATTAACTAATATTAAATGAAGGCCCACCATAGAATCTATTTTTAGAACCTGAGCAGCTCTAGCATTGTTCATGGCCTCCTCCACTGCCTCTAGTATTCTGCTGCATTTTGCACTCCACTTTTCATCCCCATCCTCCTCCTGGATGTTTTTTTATTTTTTTCATGGACATCACACAATCAGAAGATGGGACCAAACAGACGCTTCCCCCCGGCAATTACAAGCAATAATAAGCTGCTGTTCATAAGTATTTTAAAGGATTGTTGGGAGTTTGTTCAAAACAAACATCAGGGCTTTGAAGTCAAAGCCAGAGGATGGGGAAATATTTAACGTGTTTTTATTTTGTCACAGAGCTTTATATGAACTGCCAGCCCACTCACACATTGAACAGGTTGAGTCCAATCCTGTAGAGGCGTTTGCGATGTGTGTCGGTGGACAGGGTTGGGGAGCGACAGGAGGCTGGATCCTGGCAGCGGTCCCTTGGCAGAGAGACAACAAGGGCCTGCAGGGAATCAGGACTCGGACCCCCGGGGACCTGCTGGGGATGAGTGTAGTGATACTGCTGGTACTGTGTGTAAATCTGAGCAGGTTGCTGATTAGACTGCACTGAGGTGGAGATTGACGTGGAGGTAGAGGTGGAAGTGGAGGATTCCAGTCTGTCTAAGCTGTTTTCTCTCTCCATCCCAACCCCTGCTGCAGCTGGTGCCGCAGACCCCCTCCTAGATCCCGGATCGACCATTTCCAGCTCCTCGCTGGGTGGAGGGGCAGGAAACTCGGGTTCCTCCATCGACTGCCCATCCCCTCCTCCGCCTGTCCCACTAACAGAGGGCTTCCTGCTGCCTGGTTCTCCTCCATTTGCATTTCCCAGAGAGGTGGTGGTTGTGGTGGTTGCGGATGAGATGGTGTAGGAGCTATTGCTGTCTATGTGAACAGTTACATCCCTGAAAGCCATAAGCAGGGAGCTGGCGCTCCGGGGCAGGCCGGCACTTTCTGCAGCTGCACGAAGGGCCCCGGGGTCCATCAGAAGTCCCTTCCCCTCTCCTCCCTCTGACAGGCTCCAACCACGAAGAGCATCATCGATGGACTGAGCCAAAGAGTGAAGCTGCAAGGGCAGTAATAAGAAAAACGCACATTAAATCAGCAACTCTGTGTGAGGTTGTCTGTGTTGAATTACAGAAAAGTTCATAAGTTCAGGCTGATAATTAATGACTACTGTAAGACATGTCAGGCTACATACCCAGTGATGAACATGCTATTATATCAGCAAGGCTCCCAGTTTACTAAAGGGTAATTTGTGGCTTGATAAACTTGACGTTACATTAAGTTTTCAGATTTTAATCCATCTTTAAGCACATTGGAACTCTCTTGTACAAAACACAATAAATGTTTAAAATATGTCAAAACAAGACCCACTCTCTTAGCTCAGGGTGAATTGCTGCACATAAGACGCACAATTTAAAGTCATCATTATAGTGGAACATGACATACAAGCTTTGGAGCAAAAGGTAAACATTTACCACAAACTGTCTCCGCATGTTCAAATAGGTTGGATTTGTATTAAAGACTCCAGGTGATTCAGTGAACCACCTACAGTTCAGCTTTTGAGTGTGAAAAACATTGTATGAATTCCAAAGAACAGATCCTAATGTGCTCCTGAAACTTTTAACACCAAGCAAGGATGGTGAAACACCATGTTTTGCAGAAGGACTCACACCCAGAGTAAGAATAAGACTCTATACATTCAAATATATTAATTGACTAGATCGATTTCAACACATTACAAATTTTAACAAAACGGAGTTGCTTATTTTAATCGATTTTTCTGAGTAGTCAGAGGTATGTTTCATTCTTTCATTTTCCTCCATTACATTCCTGTTGAAATATTTTCAGGTTTCAGAGATTCTTTCTTTGTGAACCACAAATGCCTCTGGCATTTGGTCATTTCCACAAGTTTATCGCATCAGATCTCGTTTATATCTCCACAAAGTACACCGACCTGTTCAGAGAAGCAGTCTTCCAGCTGTGTGAGTGTAGGTCCAGATGTCTGAGATGGAGTCTGACTTGGAGCTGATGACGGGGCATTTGCTGGGGCTGACGCTGGTGACGGGGGAAGAGATGTGGAGCGACATGGAGGTGGAGGAGGAGTTTTTGAGCGTAAGGGAATCTGTCCTCCTCCCGGATGCAGAGTGTAGCTGTGTCTCTGGGCCGCATTCCTGCTCCGGGATGAAGGGCTGGGATGGCGCAGGGAGATGCGGCGAGGCAGCTTGCTCTCTGACAGCGAATTGCGGATTTTCTGGAAGTTCTTGCTAAGCTGGTACTGGCGGAAGGCCGTCTGGATGCGGCGCGCTGCCCGTCTTGCGATCAAATGGCCTCCATACTTCTGCTCTAGCTCCTCTATCTAAGGGCACAGGAAGGCGGTGAGTGGGAGTGAACACATCAAACACCTGTAAATTGCTTAGAGAGTCATTGAAAAACACTGCAAGAATGATAAACCCACTGAAACATGTTTTAATCATTTATCAGCAATCAAACAGGCTGCCATTTTCGAGCAATAAGATCAAAAGAGCCAAGAGGAGTCCTGAAATACACTCTCACACTGTTCACAGAGGTTTCCTTCTTAATTATATGTTGACTCTAGCTGAAGTGGTGTAGGGCTTATGGAATCATCATCCTACTGCTAATACTTCATAGTAAGGATATAGAGATGGACCGTGATACATTGAGTTGAATGAATGGGGGAAAAAAGTAAGCCTATTTGTTTGCAGCTCCACCCAAAAATCTTATAAGTTCTCAGAACTTCACCTCTAATATTTCCAGAGGAGCGGGAGGCAGGTGAGGCAGGAAAAAAAGAGGGAAACCTCACAATATGTCTGCTGTGTGTCTGGTCACACCAAGAGTGGATACATGCACTCAAGCACCGCAGCAGCACAGCAAGATACAACAGCAGACCCTTCAGTTGTTTGCTATGAGGAATAAAGACATCTTCAGCCACCACGAGCAGTTATTAGTTGTTACCATGACAACCTAGCATCTCCCTTTCCTCTGTTCCTGTCGCTGTGGCACTCAGTATCCTGGGTGTTCTTTTTCATGTCAACAGAGCTGGAAATAGATCTAAATAGGAATCTTTTTTGTCAAGAAATCTCTCTCTCTCACACAAACACACACACACCCACCCCTGCTCATGTTAAACAAGGTAGCGCTGCCAGCAGTTTTTACTCCAAACCCTGTGATTGAGCATATTGATCCACTAGGGAAAAGGCATACCTGTTTGTTTTTGTTCTCCAAATTGATCTCATACTCGCTGGGTCCCTCCCTCTTCAGCCCCTTCACTTCCTGTCCTCCACCAGAGGACGTCCCATCCTCTAGGCTCAGGATCTGTCCACTGCAAGGGAAATGAGAGCAGAGGGATTTCAGTTCCTCCCCTACCACCAAATATCTTCACTTTTTATAGGGGCCTGGCCTTCTCCTCTGTGGAGTGGGAAGAGATTCATAAATTAGGCAGAACCTGGACTGTGATGGCCTGAGGGGCAGATGACTGACTTTCCGTGTCCACTCTTATTTGGTCAGACTTGTGGCTCCGCTGCAAGTTGCAGGCAACGGCTGAATATGAAAAAGCTGACAGCATATAAAGTCCAGATTCAGAGGCATTATCCTTACATCAATTTTTTAAAATTTTGTCTAGGAGATGTTAATTGATAAACTAGATTGACTACCCAGGCTTTTTGCACAAGAACTTTTTTCAGGCTTTTTGTACAAGAACATGCAAATGTTTTAAATCTAATGGAATAAATTCAGTTTTGGGTGCAGTAGTATATTAAAATTTTGAGTGTATGGTGGTGGGGGAGGGAGGATGCAATATTTCCATCTATCCATCCATTTTCCTTACGCCCTTGTCCCTAGTGGGGTCAGGGTGCTGGTGCCTATCTCCAGCTAAAGTTCCGGGCGGGAGGTGGTATACACCCTAGACAGGTCGCCAGTCTAGGGTGTATATCACCCTAGACTGGTGGTATACCAGTCTAGGGTCTCTGTGCACTGTCTCTGTGCTGTCTGTCAGAGACAGACAGCACAAATAATCATGCACAAACACACTCACGCCTAGGGAGAATTTAGAGAGACCAATTTGCCTGACGGATGGGAGGAAGCTGGAGTACCCAGAGAGAACCCACGCATGCACAGGAAGAACTGTATGCAGAAAGACCCTGGACCGGGAATCCAACCCAGACAACAGTGCTACCAACTGCGCCACTGTGCAGCCCAGGATGCAATGTTTGTCCCATTAATTAATTCATCAAACCATTTATTTATTCCTATATTTTTTGCCAATTTTGGAAGGAACTGCCCTCCATACTCATAATTTTTCAAAATAGAAAAAGCGAAAAAACAAAAATTCAGCAAAGATTTTGTTCAAAGGGCAAATGATAAAATTTAGCTTTCATTAATAAATCAATCAATCAAATTTATTTGTGTAGCACATTTCAGCATCAAAGCAGTTCAAAGTGCTTCACAACATGAAAACACACAAATATAAAGTCATAGAAGACACCACAGCACACAGTGAAGAATTGAGAAAACCAGTAAACATTATATTTTGCCAAGTGCCATCATTAAACATCAAAATATTGGTTAGTGTTTCATTTATTATGATCCAAAGCAGCTCCAAACAGGTGGGTTTTTAGTCTAGATTTAAAGTAACTCAGTGTTTTTGGTGTTTTGCAGTTTTCTGTAAGTTTGCTACAGATTTGTGGTGCATAGAAGCTGAATGCTGCTTCTCCATATTTGATTCTGGTTTTGGTGATGGTGAGCAAAACCAGAAGACCTAAGTGGTCTTGAAAGTATGTAGTAATACAGCACCCCAATACTTTAAAGCGGATCATTAATGTATTGTGGTACTATGGTTCATATCAGTAAAACTAAGATTCACACACTGATGAAACATAACTATGTTGTGTTTAATTTTTTTGGATCGGGGGTGTATTGTGTAAACATTAGCTTACAGAGCTCTTATCAAATTTTCATGGGCTTGCCTAATACTCTCCTTCAACAGTTGGACAAAGGTTCTCATCTTTATCCAGTGAGACTGACATGCACAAATAGAAATCTCATATTTATCAGTGTTTCTTTTTATGTTTCTGTGTATATTTTTGGCTAGGGCCAAGATGATTTAAAAGCTTAGACGCCGTGGCTCAAGAGAGTTTTCAAAAAGAAAAGCCATTCGCAGCGTATTGCTGCAATAAAGACCTGTAAGTTGTAACTTGTGTTTTTCCCACAATATTCTTATGCCAGAGGATTTGATCTTTTATTTAGTACCAATATTATGCCAGAAGAATCCAGAAAGTGCCTGCACCACTATTGAATCAAATAGAAAGTGTTACACTAACTTATATAATAAATTCAAACAAATAACTCATAGCTAAGACTTGCCACTCACATTGGTATTTATTTTCTTTTGCAATGTTTCCACACCAGCTTTGCTCCACTCTCAGCATTTACTATTAAGATCAAGGCTGAATTCATGTATGACCCTCTGAAAGCTAATGTGTTTCCATGGCAATGACATATTTGGCTGAGCATTTCGTTCTCTGTGTGCTGCGTGGAAATAAAAAGATTATTCGGGAGGCTTTTTCCCGTGTTGCGCTGTTGGGATTAAGCTTTCAAAAATACTGCAAACAGGAACGCCATGCCAACACAGTCAGGCGTGACTCAGAGAACAAGTTAGGGGAAACCCTAATCTGACTCCACCGATGTGGGGACTTCATATTCATGACACTTTGAATTCAGCAACCCAGAGTGATCCAGAGTAGAGAACATTCATACATACCAAGAATATTACAAGAATACACCAGTACCATCTGCCTACTTCAAAGCGACCTTACAAATTGAACGTCTGTTCGTGCCAAGATTTCCACATCTGCTAAACTGAGCTACATGAAGTCAAAAACTCACACCTACAGAGATCCAACTGGTTTTGTGAGGTACTTATAACATTTAAATGTTCTCAATATTTGTCATATTATATATTACATAGATTTTATGATAGTGAGACATGGAGGTGTCAGCATGATGCTGTCTGATGATGCTGTCTTATGCTTGTCTTAAGCAATGAGACAAAAGCAGATCAAAATTGATGGGAAGATAAATGAGCTGAAACCAGCATAATTCTAGAAGAAAACCAATTAGAAACCAATTTAATAAATTTATGACAAAGGCGGAAACTCACCTTCCATAACAGCAACCCTAAACATACAATGAGATCCACAAAGAAAATTTTAATTCAAGGCATATGATCACTGTCAGATATGGGTTAAGAGGTATTTTCATTTAACTGAGAAGTTTATTTTCAAAAGGAAATGTAACAAGCATCTTCTAAAAATACAATCAACTAATAAAGAATCAAATTTACATTTTATTGAAGTTATTATTTGAAAAATACATGACATGTCAAAAATTATACTTTTCTAATCAGTCAATGGAAAAATCTTCACTGGCATTTCAGCCATCAAGTCATTCTTATTTTTTAGCATTTTCCACTGGTATCTTACAAGTTATCTTTGATGATGAGCTCCAAGTCTTTAAGGCTGGAATGCCTCTATGCCACCACTTTAATCTTACTGTCTTTCTCACATTTACGTCAGGACCCTGTGTGAGCCATTCTAAAATGTTACTATTACTTCCAATGAGAAGAGACATGTTGGCACAAATAGAAGGTTACACTTAAAATTTGCTGGATAGATAACTTTGGACTCAGCTATATATTATCCAGTCAAAGTGCAAGCAAAAGCCCACTTGAAAACTTGTGACAAGACAATAAAATAGATGCTAATGAACATGCTCAATCCAATCTGACTGAACTTTAGTTATTTTGCAAAGCAGAAAGAAGCGCCAAAAGATTTGCAGTTGTAGTTTAAGCAGAAGGTAATTTCACAAAGCATGAGCTCAGTGAGGCACACCAAACTTTTCAGATTTATATTTATAAAATTAACAAAAAAAACATGTAATCTTTTCCTTCACTACACAATAAAGCTTGATCTATCACAAAATAAATCCCTGAAAATGCATTGAGGTTGTTGCTTGTGACTTGACACATTCTGAAATAGTTTGTACAGTATGACTGCTCATCTCAATAGTGAAAAGCAGAAGCTGAACACCATCACAAAAATCACATCAGAGTTTAAATTTAGCTTCAGAAACCCGCAGTGTCAAGGGTGGAGTAGGCTGCTCCCTGAGGTCAGCCATTTTTAATCCCAGACACAGATGGTACAACATTCTTTTACATGGTAGCATTATCGAAATTCTGCGAAAAGTCATGTAGGGCTTAAGTAATTTGCCAGCATAACACAGCAAACATGCTAATTCTCTTAGGCCTTCCAGTAATCCAGATGTTCTCACACATAAGTTTGTCTTTGGAAACTTCTTTCCACATAGGAATGGGATGAAAAACTAACTTTCAGCACAAAACAGCTCTGGAATGGACAGATTTATGATCATACCCTGAAGGCTTTAGGACTGTATGCACTCACAAGCGTGAGGGTGATGCTTGTGGAATCTCCGTGCTGGCCGGATACTGCTTACTCCGATCATTTTTACACGAACGGAACTAAAAACAACAGGGGAGAATTAAAAGCCAGCTCATGCTTAAATAATGAGTGCATCACTTAAGTCCCTCTTTGTTTCCTCTGATTGCTGTGAAATGAAGTATACTGCAGCGTCTCTCACTAAAAGTTGGAGACAGGACCGGAGAGGCTAGGATGGCTGTATCCTCTGAGATAGAGTCAGCGAAAAGAGCCAGAAAGAGGAGAGCAGAAAGTGAGATAACTACAGAGAAGTCGGAAACAGTAAGATAGTTACAGGCTGGCTGTTGGTGTGTGCACGCTGGAGGCTGTCTCTATCAAAAAGTCTATTAAAACACTGCCATGCCCCAGCGCTGCATCAGAATACATTAGAGTACATTAGAATACATTAGAGGGTTTTAAAGCAAGACCTGAGCTATTAATGCATCTGGCCAGGCAAGAGTATTGGCGATGATAGGGGCACTGTGCGCACTTTCTCCTGCAAAGCATATGCAGCAACAAACACAGAGAGTACACATGCCAGCACAGGCGTCATCAGGGGGCGAGATAGAAAAACCTTTGTCAAATTGTATCATTTAAAGCCCTGCACACCCAGGAGGGGATGCAGACCCACACACTTAAAGGTTGGAAGAAAGAAGGGTATGGCAGGTTAGGCTAGAGGCAGATCTCATAGCATCTCTTGGGAGGTGAGTGTGCACTGATGGATTTAGAGTGTGTAGCAACTGTAGAGGCGGTGAAGGATTGCAACCAACGCACAGCGTTCATCTGATGATGATGAGAGTGTTGATAATAAAGAACTGCATTGGCATTAGAGATCCACACCAGTCTCATCTCAGCTGGGCGCCCGCTGCCTCTCTGTCATTTCCCCATCCAATCAGGACCATGTGAGTGTAGGAGTTAAGTCGTTAGATCTTCACAGAAAATAGAGGGATTCCAGACAGACAGACAGATGGTGATATTGAGAAAAGAAATTAACTTAATGGGGTAGGATGAGGTGGAAATAATTGCGATGCAATGATTGCACAAGACGTGGTCTTCCAAAAAGCAGGCAAAAAAAGATAAAAACAAGAGAGAGAGAATAAACAACTGCATATGAAGATGAAGCAAAGGAAAGGGGTTTAAATAAAAGTTTACAGATTCACACTCTCCATGCAAAGCCCACTCAGAAACATGCTGTTAAAATGGCTACTGTAGATTCTCCAGTTACTATGGTAGAGATAACTGTTGCATCACTTCAGGGTTGCCATGGTCGCTTTGATAGTAGCAATATCATTTCATACATCATACCACCTCCTCTTTTGTTGTCTTTTTGTGAGTTGCTCTTGAAGACGGTGAAGCAATAAGTTTGCTACACATTTAGTCATGTAGCTGTACTGCTTAACCTCAAAATTACACCACTTTGCACTGACATATGGACCAGTTCAGCACTACACACTTCCCATCAGGCATGATTAAAAGTTTTAAGTGTTGATGCGACTCGATTACTCAGAGCTGGATGTTGTTAAAAAGGTTCATTGAAAGTATTAGGCAGACTTTTCTGCAGAATCACTCAGACTCACTTTGGATATAGTTTATCATCTGTAGATCTACATTTTATAAATCTTGTGTCTACTTTTATGCTATTTTGTTGGCAATAAGGCAAGAGAAAGCGACATTTATTTTGTTTACTTATCCCCCCACCCCTTTTTCATTGTATACTTTGAATAAACTTTTATCTGTAAGTGTGAATGCATCGTGGATTTCAGAAAAAAATTGACAGCATGCACATTGATGTGGTTTGTGAAAAAGACAAAGCCTGATTGGAATGCCCAGTTGTTATTTTCAAAGACCTTCAGCTATCATTTTAAATCAAGTTGCTATTAAAACCATATGGTCTTGTCAATGTATTCCATTAAAATGATTTTCAAATCCTAACGATGTTTTCTGAAGTCATTGCATAAGCCACTACTTCCACCAAAAATAATCCCAAACAGATTTGTATGGGCACAATCCTGTCAGTTAACCCCAGCATGCATGAACCTGCAGTACAGCCCATGCTATTACTATGAACCGAGTTAAGACCGCAGAGAAAATGTAAGAAAGAGAGAAGTTTGTTTAGATAAGCAAAAGCAGTTTGAATTCAGACAGCATGAGGTGCCAATGCACTGGCAAATCAAGTAACAATTTAAAGTGATGCCATATGAATATAGCATTAAAGTGACGTACACAAGATTTTCTGCTTTCCAAATCTGCTGAGTTCTCTGAGCAAGAAAGGAAAACTCGACTCTTTCTTAAACTCTGCAGCAGCTCTGATGACGCTGCATCTGCAGAAACTTACGCTCAACTCACTGAGCGACTACACAAAACTCATTTCTACAAATATGGTACAATTGAACTTTTTATCCTGGCTTAATCTAAAGAATAAATGAAGCTGGTGAATTCAGTTTTAATTCCTGCCCTCTGTCGCTCAGCATTCAGACAGAGCCAGAGGCACATCAGGCTTTATTCTGCATCTGATCTTAGAAGATACTGAAATCAAGTTTGAGCCGGACTTCGAGACGTACGAGGAGGCG
>CAEGAG010111277.1:0-14555 GCA_903067065.1 Brachyrhaphis terrabensis | reverse complement strand
TTTTTTTCCAATATAAGACATACCCCAAAAGTAAGACATATTGGTACTTTTGGGGGTAAAAAGAATGTAAGACACTGTCTTACTTTCGGGGAAACACGGTATTGTGTGCCCATCAGGCTGTATCATGACCAATCCTCTTTCTTACCACACTGGTAGCAGTAAGATAATGTTGGAGACAATATATTTCTTATCAAGTCTCACACTGTATCTAGAGTAGAAAAGACACTATTTGGGGAATGGAAGAAAAAAATACATTAAATAAGGTGTAAAAATATTGAGTGAAAAGTTTAGAAAATGTGTTATATGAAAGTTTCTTTCTTCAAATTTAGAGAGAAATTTTGAGGTTTTGCTCTTTACCTCCCCATCCGCCGACCTTGGCTTCGTAAAGAGAGGCTCCAGAAAGCAGCTGTTGTAATTAATCATCTATTATCGTCCTTATTATGAGCCACTGATGAGTGCCAACCTAGTTTCTGCAAAACACACTGCTCACTTGTACCAACAGCAGCATTACACTGTCACTGATTTATATGAAATAGATACACCGCCAATATAAGTCACTCTACTACTGGTAAACAGAACTGTCTAAGGTTTATTCTCTTAATTTGTGACATTTAAAGCTTTGAGGTACTGTTCTTTTATATGTTTGCGCAAAATTTACAGGTTAGAAAAGGTGTTTTATATTCAAATTGTCTGTTTTTATTTGACCTGAAACAGAAGATGGATGGCACACTGTTGGATTTAGCCAGTTTTAAAGTGACGAATCTCATGAAATCAGGTACTGATTTGTCAAAATGTCAATTTTCGTCTTAAATTTCTTCCGTTTACTCAGCACAGAAAGTTTAGGCTAGGTATTTCAGTTTTCCAAACTGCATTTTCTTTCAAATATTTTACATATGCTCTATGGAAGAATCTGTGAATAAACAGATTTTCTCTGAATAATTTAGTTACATTCCACAAAACAGACAGGGGTGCATAGTATTAATTTTCAAAAAACCTTACTAATAACGAATTTTGCTGAACCATAACTTGTCCCAGATGTTGTTGTGATTAACGCTAATACTGCTGTATTGAGATCACTTTCAAGTAACATAATGATTGTGGCAAAATAATGCAAGTACACCCTGTAAAAGATCAATGAATTTAAATTTCTAATGTGCATTTAACACTGGAACTGGAAGATATTTTTTTAAATCTTCAAAATAATTGAACAACACAACAAATAAAATGGCTAATGAAGTTGTTCTTCAAAAAAGGAACTAGTTGAGACCAAAGCCATCCAGTCTTTGGTAGAAAGAGAGACAAAGAAAACAATCATCCAAATAGAAATGATCAAGCTTGTTTCAATTTATCATGTGATTAATTGATTAATAGCTTATTGCGACAGGCTTAGACGCAGGATAGCTTGACTTTTGCAGTGCGACTGTAGCTCAGGCTTGTTTGCAGTTTCTTTTCAAATTTGAGCCAAGCAGGAGAAGTTTGCAGTCCCTTCTTTATGATCTCCAGGTATGCAAGTACAGCTGCTTCCTGGCTCTTCACTCAGTAATCATTCTTCAGGACATGTTTTGTCTTGTCCCCCTACTTTTCAATCTTACGCTCCCACCGTCCTCCCATACACACACACAAACACACAACGACATTTATGATCCTTCCCCCACTTTCCCAACATTTTCATGCCTCATGTGTGTTGACTTGTGCCTAGCGGAGAGTTTGTCGACCCATTGCCACATGCTCGTTATAACCTTCTGCCACTTGGCTAAACTGAGCCGTGTGTGTATGTGGGTCAGGTCTGCCCATGAAACAGCTGCTTAAAGAGCTTTGAATACCTTAGCAAGGCAAAGGACACAGTTGCTCAAGCAAACTGGGTTAGAGCCTAGAATGGGCAGCTCTCCCTACTTTGTTCAGTCTCTGTTATGAATATTACATTGAATGTATTATGAGGGCTCGTGGTTGTGCTTTTATTCGGTTATATAACAAGAAGTGTAAAGTCCTAATTTCGCTGCCGTCTCTAAACTTTACAGTGTCCTTCCTTCTTGTTTGGTTATTCTGTGTATTTTTCTGCAGCACTTGACAGAGGTCTTACTGGAACATCAACAGTTTACTTAGTAAAACTGAATTTTATCCCCCCCCTCCTTGTTTTGCTTGGAGATCTGTGGAGGAAAAGCAAAGCGATTCCATATCCAACTCAAACATGAAGAGCACAGGAGCTTATTACTGCTCGCCTTACCTCACACTGCTTCCTGTAATTTCTGAAAGGTGTTTTTCTCTGTTTTTATCCATCTCTTTTTTTTTTTTACTTTTTTTTTTAATCATTCTGTATTGTTGATGAATCATATTGCATGTGACTGAGCCAGAGCTGTTTGTAGATTCCTCCTCTCCAACCTGTTGAGTCAACAGACATGTGCCAAGTGTAGCTTCAGGCTATGAAAATATTGTCACGTTTAGTGGCCTCTGAAATCCATTTGATTTCTTTATCGATATGTTTCACATTCACACATTCATAAACATGAAAGGTTCCCATAGCTTTGATGTTGGTAAATGAAATTTTAACAGGTTTACACAAAAAATACCCCAAATTGAATTTATTATGTATTAGTGCTCTGCATTTTCAGCTAGGCTTTTCTTGGCATATATATATTTTTTTTGATTTTTTTGAAGCTTTGACGTGTGACTTTAATTATATTCTCTTTCGTAAAGATTATAAATATAAAAGAAAAAAATCATGTTCTGCCCGTTCTGTTATTAAAACAGTACTTTGGAATCCAATATTTGGAGAACTACAAATTTTCTCTAACTTACGCATCAAAGCAGATTATCTAATGATCAAAAAGGTTTTTTTCATGTAAAAAAAGATTCAAAGGCCCATTATAGGAAAACATGGATATTATTGAATTGGTACATGAATGAGAAAAATAAAAATACTCTAGAACTTGATATGTAATGTCACATCAATAATAAAAGAATGAATGTAGGGAGGCTGAACTGCTGTAGTAACCTTGATGATGAAAGAGAAAAATCAACTCATCTTTGTGAATCAACAGTAGTTTGCTTCTGTTGCTGTGATACCCAGGCAACGGGAGTATAATTGGTTGGGAAGTTAAACAGGGACAAATCTAATCTCTGTTATATTGAAGCTGAAGGCCTTAGACGGGTATTCGTAAATTGCGACAGATCCTGCATTAGTCAGTCACAGAAACAAGACCAGAGTGCAACGATCGCCACAAAAAATAATTAAGTGAAATGAAGAGGAGATGCAACAGTTAGGCTTTTATTGTGCAACACCGACTTCTCTCATTTTTGTGGTCCAATTCTGATTTTTACTTTCTCAGGATATTGTTTTGTCTTAACTTAGTTTTATTTCAACAATTAAAAGATCTAAAATTTAACTGCAGATGTTCTTCAATACACAGTGAAGGAATTTTTATCAGATTTTTCTGAACTCAAAACAACATACAAAAGAGTATGCTTATGTCTACTAACTAAAAAGTTGAATTTTGACACAGTTAGCAAGACTAAGATAGATTCTTACGCCCTGTCCATCACCAGTCCATCAGATGCTACAGACACACACACACACACACACACACACACCCACATTCACGCCTACAGACAATTTAGTGAGACCAATTAACCTAGCAGTTATGATTTTGGAATGTGGGAGGAAGTCAAATGCTATCCCAGGGAAAACATGCCAACTTAATATGTTAACAAAACAAATCAATATGTAAATTTTTCATTCATAATTGGCGTCATTTGTGGCTTAAATTTATTAATCTGTTCCTTTGTTACCTTCTTCTTTAACTTTAATTGCTGTGGAACCAATGATTTGATGAGTGTGTCATTCTGGATGAGGAATCTCATCAACGAACAGCTCCACATTGAATGCGGTCATTGAAGTCAATAACTAATAAAAGCTTATAGCATTTAAATTATGTAATCTGGGTGCAAAAGCGTCATAGATGAAAAACACTCACTTTGCTTCATAATATAATAACAAGCTTCCCTGACCTATACTTCAGTTTCCTTACAAAAGTTAATTAACATAAGTCTCAGTTCTAAGATATTGAGATAATTGATCTAATTCAGGTATATTTTAATTTTCTAATCAATTAATATTTTTAAATTCAACTTGCTGAAAATCTGAATAGAAAAAAACCCTTTTTATTTCCAGTTTTGATTTGCAAATGTATGTCAAACTTCATGTCGCCTTTGTTTATTTTACTGCTTAAAATCCAGCCAAAGTAGACATCTAAAGGCACAAGTGGGCAAAAGTAAATACAACTTTCACATCTTTCAGATGCTTGACTTTAATCCAACATGCTCTTTTTCCTGTGAACTTTCTTTTTTTTTTTTTTTTTTTTTACAAACTTGTTTCATAAATAAATGAAGACTTACTAGATAATGTAGGGGTGTCCTGATCCAATATCGATATTGGATATCGTCTGTTATCAGCCAAAAAAAATGGAATATTGGATTATATTGCCCACATCTAAAATCTCTGATGTAGGTACGCTGATATAATTGCTCCGCTCCAGCGTTTAGTCCGCCCCCACATTTCTATCTGTCATCTCTTGTGTTCCACATGCAGACCCATTGGTAAATAATAAATGAGTCAATTGTTGTTGACTATTATTCTGTGTTTGAGTAATATCACTTAATCAAAATGTTTTCTAACATTCCAAACTACAAAGTAATAAAAATATGTGGGATTTGTGATGGTATCAGGTCAATATTGGTATTGGCCAATACATGAAGCTACGATATCGTTATCATATCAGAAGTGAAAAAGTTGCATATCCATTGCAGTTTGTTGTTCTTTAAATATTGAGTCTTTTAAAATTTGGACAGAAACTGCTGACTTATTGTGCAGACAGCGTCAACTTTATTTTAAAATATTGGATGTTGTTTCCTGAATTTTACATCTACAGCATTTCTGCAACATGCTCGCCTGAAGTATCCACTTGTGCAGAAACGAACACAAACAAAACGTACAGCTCTACCCTGAGAGAAATCGGTATATCTGAGACGAGGACAGGGATAACACGGGGAACAAGTGTGTGTGAGAGGGAGAAACAGGCAGGCTGGCTGCTATTTTCTGGGGCAGGCCATGAGGCTGCGAGGCGGCAGGGAGGGATAATAACAGAAGCTGTTACATTCTTGTGGTTTCTCTGATTTCAACATGAGGCAGGGGGCCGGCTCTGGCTGACTCATGGCCGCTCTGCCTGTTTTCTCTCTCCGTCAGCCTCTGTGCCAGCATGGAGGCTATTACCAACAGGACAGCACTGGACATCTTTTGGGTGCTTTAATCCGAGACTCGTTGATGACAGGACAGTTAAAATGGTCAAAAATATAAAACTGTGGTGGGATTTGGTGGGGGTGCTTTTCCATTTGAAGAGCCAAGAGTGGCGTAGCTCTATGTTTGGTGCAGACACCAGATTGGTGACCCGTCGGCAGTCTAAACAGCAGCTTTCAAGGCTGTTTGTCACCTGATGCATCTGCATTCCAGTTGGCACAGCAAAAAGGTTCAATGTTTTTGCACATTCAATGCAACAGTAACATTTGCATGCAGTCAAGGCAACATGTTTTGTAGCTTTTGTATTTCTGTTCTGATTAATACTGTTACAAGTTTGAAGAGTCAAACGACTCATTGAGCTATTGGAGCAGTTTCCTGGATACAGAGCTGCTTGACTCTTCTTTTGTGAAATCAGTTTATTAAAGAACAGAATAAATGAAGTAGAATTGTGTGTGTGTGTGTGTGTGAGAAACCTGGTTTGAACGTGTCTGTGTGTGTGTCAGATCAAGGCTGCAGATGAAAGTCTATTTTCATCAGCTCAACATGCATATAATTATTTTAAGCAGCACCGGTTTGAGCTGCTCTGTTGTCACACATTACGTACTGCTGGGGCCTATATGCTTTGGTTTGTTGGTATAGATCAGGGCTCTGCAACTTTTGTTTTAACCCAAGTCTAGCTAAATAAAACTTGTTTGGGTCAAAAGTCTGCTTATAAGTTTTGATAAATATCTACTATAGAAAATGTGAAAACATTTTCTATAGTAGTTTTGTAGTAATAAAAATACATTTTCTTCTCTGGGATGTTGATATTTGTGTAAAATATATATATATAAACCCCTCTAAACTGTATATATTTATACCTAATGTCTTTGAGCCTTTGAAAACAGTCAAAATTCTTGTTTGGGCAAACACTCTCATTCCATAAAGTTGATTCAGATTCTGAAAAAGCACATAGTTTCTAACCTAATAACCAAAAAATACCTAAATTATATTACTGGTTGATTTGGAGTCATTGTTTTGTAGATACATGGTGCAATTATTCCATCAAAAAAATCTGGAAAAACTGCTAAAACCTGCATTTGTTATTATATCTTAATTTAATTGTATTAAATGGTTTGTTAGTAAGATCAACTGTGGAAGGTCTAAAAAGCAGCTTTCAGCTCCAGAGCCGCAGGTTGCAGATCCCTGGTATAAATGCTAAATAATAACTGGAAATTAATTCATCTTTAATTGCAGAATTATAATCTTGCAAAGAAAATTCCAACAAATCCAACTTCTAACTTTTATATAATTATTGAGTGTGGTGGAAAATACTGTAATTTTGTCAAAAATAAAATTAGAGGTGTCACCATTTTTACTACTCATCACAATGCTTATAAGATAAACATAACTGTAGCATATTTTTAAACATATATTTAAGGTCTTAAGTAGATCAAAGCACCCAGAAACTTTTTTCTATGGTACAATTATATCTCAGAGGAATATTTTACTCTTCAAAATGGAGTCAATGTGTGTTGGTTATTAGGCAATAGCTTCTCATCAAAACTTCCCAATATTTAGAGTCAGAAAAATTAGGCAAAATGAACTGTAACAAAATTGTAGGATGACCCAAGTTTATCTCTATAAACTAATGACCACTGTTTTCTATGACGGAGAACTGCGACGATGTGGGCTCATTTCTCCACCAAGGGTACATAGAAACCTATAGTACTAGGATGTTTTGAATGAAAATCTGGTGGCATCTGCCAGAAGACTTACACTTGGTTGCTGTTGAATCCTTTAGCTGGATAAGGATCCAGAACAAATGGCTAAATCAGTGCAGACACGGTTCACCAGACACAAAATCAACCGTCTTCTATAAGTCCTGTTGAAAATCTCTAGAGAGAAGAGATTATAAGAAATGACCCTTAATATTATAAAGAGACTTTGCAAGGAGAAATGGTCAAAAATCTATCTCTATATGCTGAAAATGAAAGGTTTTATCAGCTTTTTTTCAGTACAAGATAGTGCTACTATAATACTAATTATAAAAAGTAAGCGTGGAAAGTGCTGTGTATCCCGGATGTGTGTGTGCTCTCCATTGAAAAACATTGAAGCTGTACTGAAGAAACTTGTTGCTTCCAGAATTGGATCACCTGTTCCAGTTTAGCAGAAAGGCATGAACAACATCCATTTTATAACGCTATTATTACTGCTCAGGAGAGTTTTTTTCTTTTATACCTCTAAACCTCTAAGCGTGAGTGGGGTGGGGAACAGCAATAAATTGCTGTCTCAGTTCATCTTACCTTAGGCTAACCTTATTTTCTACAGCGTGGCAGCGGAGTACAGGCCCTGAGGTGAATGTCAGGTAGGCCCACGCTTTCCTGTTTTGGCCCTGTTTACCAACCACAATGTGTTCCACCCACCTCCGTCTTCTCATCCTCACCTCGTCGCACACTCAGTGGCAAAGAGATCCCCTTACACCTTCCCTACACATGTTTCTTGTTGTAGGAGCTGCATGATACGTTCAAACAAGTTGTTGAATCAGCGTGGCTCCTGAGTTACATGTTCCTCTTGAATGGTGTGTTCCTGCAAAAGGCTCTGGATCTGCAGAAGTTCATATGAAATCCATCTTAAAAACGTTATGGAAGTTGATCATTTTTTTAGGTAGATTTTTATTTGAGGTCTTGAAGAGTTAATATTCTAAAAATATGTTGCAAAATACTTGAGTATAGAGCAGCCACCATAAATAACTGAAGCTACACCTTATTTTAATAAGATGCTAGAGCTGAAGCAGCGATCTTCAGCCTTTATGAACTAAAGAGACGTTTTGCTCTCAAGCTAGCCAAAAAAAAATAAATTTAGAGCAGCAAATGTTTTGTGACTTTTTGAAAAAAGATGTCTTATAAATTTCAATAAATGTGTACTTTAGGAAATTTGCCATAATTTTTAAAGAACCACCATTTTATCAAAATTTTTAGGATTTAAAATAAGTACTGTAATTTCCGGACTATAAGCCGCGACTTTTGTCACGCGCTTTCAACCTTGCGGCTTATACAATGATGCGGCTTATTTATGCATTTTTTCTAACGGCCGCCAGGGGCGCTTGAGCAGAAAAGGTAAGAGTGAGACAGGGGGAATATATGTGTAGAGGAAGACGCAAGTTTAATGTAACTTAACACGTTTCAGTGCACATGAGGAAGATGAAGACGGCTCTCAGTGACTTTTACTGGTATGTTTTTTTAACCAGTAATGCAGAGTGCATATTACTTAAACTTATCCATTAATCCAAGTACTGGTTGACAAATGTAATACACTTTTTCATTTAGTCAAGATAATGGTGTATTATTTTATAATTATTTTCTTTCTACCTGTTATGACTTGACATTTCAGGCATACAAAGTGGAGAATCTGGTGATTGACTTCACTTAATCAAAATTGGTCTATTAGTATTAACGTTGTATAAATTGTGGCACGAAGAAAACCTTAGGTTTACCGGACAATGCAACTGTGTAGTAAAGCAATCTGACACCAAGTTTCCAGAAAAAGGTCATGATTCCTCTAAAGAGTTTCTGTAAATATCTATTGTTTCTGTTTAAATGTCAACGCCTGACTAATTCTTTCTGTCAGGTTTGAGTAGGATGACAAACCGATGATTAAGAGCTGGGAGGAAGATATAAAAGATAGGTTGACAGCTCTTGATCACTGGATCCTTGTAGTGACCTCTAGTTTCTACAAGTTTCTAGACTCGTTTCTACAGTTCAGATAATTAATGACACATTTTACATGAATGCTGTCCTTTCAGATTGTGACAGATTTTCTTCTTCCAGTTTGGGTATGAGTCGGAGAAAATGCCGAAATGACCTGAATTTTCTCCCGTGTGCGGAGTTTAGTGTGACATAGTGCTGCCCCTCTCAAACCTGTTGCTGTGCATTGCTGAAAAGGTAGACATTCAGCTATTTGGAAACATTTTTGTTAGCAAGAAACACCTACATGTGTGTTTTGGACACTAAAAATATGAAACCCATCACTCATATATTACAGGGTAGCTGTTTCTAAGTGGATGAGGCCTAATACTGCTGTTTGCAACCTTAAGAAAATAGGCTATGGGACTCATTTTCTGTTTTAAGTTTCTGTCATACTATGGAAAATTTACCACTGGTCCATACTTACATAAGATGCTATGTTTTTATGAGAATTGAGGCCCAGACCTCAAATCTAAGTCAAATTTAGAGTTTTTTTTGGTGTGACTGAAGTGCCAAAAAATGTTACCTTTTTCATTCTTGCTGTGGTAACACACAACATGGTATTAGACACATAGCTTGACTAACTAGCTTGATATTAGCTTGTTCTTTTTAAGAGAGAGCAACAGCAAAAACCACTGTGGATTAAGCACTTGTAAACAATGCTGGGTGTTTTATTGTATTCTAATTCGATGTCCCAAAGTTAACATAAATAACTCCCATTCAGCACAACAACCATGTGATTGAGAAAGACTTGTAGTCTTCGACTCCAATCTAAACTTTAAAGAACATGCTAAAAATCTCAAATTAAGTAAAATAATTTAATATTTTCACACATAACGTACTACTTCACATTTTGAACTTCGAAAGACATCAACTATTCATGACCGTTTCGCTTGTTTGAGGTTTTAAATGTCACTGTTCGCCTCTATTAAATTACTTCAATCAGAGAAAGCAAAATAATGCAATAAAACCTTTAACACAAACCAGAGGAGAAACTGTGATGAAAGATCAAATTTAGTCAAATATTAGTTAACATTACTACTTGCAATTGCTATGCTGTTGCTGCATGACAATATCAATGGAGATTTACCCACCTTTTCCTTCACCACCACCCTAGCATCCTTTATGAGATGTAGCAGCCCAACCACTAACCATGTATATAAAGGGTTGGTGTTGAGGGCAGTCAAAGGTTATCCAAAAGACTAGATATATTGTTGGGATGGACAATATCCTACCTGATATTAAAGCGTCTTTGAGTGCCCTAACAAAGTGCTACATAAGACAGATGTCATTTATTATTGCAGCCAAATTGTTCTTAGTGGTTGCAATATTGCCCATATTGATATTACGATGACAATTGCGATTCAACATGCTGAGCAGCTCTAATTAATACTGCAAAATTCAAGGTCATTTTTGCAATAATCATAGTAATTGCTAATTTTCTGTTAGAAATAAAAACAATTAGATCGTGTTTTACTTTTATTTTTGTATTTACTAAAGACTGTTGTATGAGTCTGACAACCTAAGCCTAATTTGTTGTTGCTATCACTCTTTTTAAGCATTTCTTACTCACTGATTGAGTCATGGAGCAAGCGTCAACTGTAGAAAACCCTTCAAAAATGAATTTAAATGTCTCATTTACAATCCACTTAAAACTGGTGTTCAGCAGATTTGGCAAACAGTCTGCACAGACAGAAATCTCGCGATTTATCAGTGTGATGCTAAAGGAAACAGCAGAACCAGCAAAAAGCCATGCAGTCCTGCAGACAAGAAGCAAGCAGCAAAAAGAAATGCTCATGCAAGGCACCAAGTTTGAACGTGGAAACCTTTAGTGTGGTATCACCGGCTGTAATCGCTGTTCCACCTGGGTGCCATATTTATCAGGAAGATGTCATTCAGACACACTCTTTACCCCCTCAGTTAAGTGATTGCCCTATTTACAAGCTAAACGGAGAGGTTTGGGGTTTTGGTTAGCCTTGTGCTAAAATATTATTTGGCTTGTATGTGCAAGTTGTTTTGCATTAAACCATGATTCATGTAGCATTCAGTGGCCTTTTCAGCTAATATGTCTTTGTCTTTGCCAAAATATGTCGAATGTTCTCAGCCCCCCAAAAAATTGTGGCATTCAATTGCTTTAACTGTGCTAAACTTGGATTCAGTGCAAAGGAGCCTGAGGCAAATAATTCAGTTCATATTTCCAGTTTGTGTGCTCCAGTTGCTTGATTTAAAGACAACACAAAGAAAATGTTTCCTGGCGAGGTTTAAGGTGACAAACTGAGGTTTGAACTTTCCATCACTGATTGGATCAATTTTAAAATCTTTTCACTTAAAGGTTTAAGTCAAGTCAAATATATGTCATTCGCTTACTAATAAACTTACTTTAATTAAGAGAAATATCTCAGTTTGACATCTCGGTGTGAGGTTTTAATAAAATGATGTGTGATTGTGGCTGCCCAGATTTGGCAGTGTAGCCGCCTATCAGCAGGACGGTGTGTGTTTTTTTTTTTTTTTTGCTGCAGAACACCTGGCCTCCCTGCTGGCGGGGCAGGAATGTGCAAGGTTGGGGTGGGAGCAGGTAGAAATCTGCCGAGTGCTCAGAACTCGACCCCCGGTAACATTTAAAGGTGCCGGCGTCAGCGGGAAAGCGGAAAAAAAAAATCAGGGGAATGTGCTGCTTTAATCAGACCTGCTTTTCTGTCTCCATGCTTTTCGGTTTCTCTTTGTGCGTGCTGGGAGGTGTGGTACAAGAGTGTGTGTTTGTGCACACGCGCTGCATACTGTACAAAGGAGGACCTCTTGTTTTATAATTAAAGGAGCACTGTCACACCCTGCTCATATTTCTAATCTGGAGATTCTGTGTAGGTTTTCTCTTGTTTATATTTCTTCTCTGCAGAATGTGCCAACCAAGTTGTGCTAATTAAGTTAGAGCACTTTTAGGCATGCTTCTTGCTCTGTTAGCTGAAAGCAGGAAACCTCAAGAAGAGGGCTTTTCCCCCACTGTTACCCAGCCACCGCTGTGACCTTTGTGCTGTATGTAAATTCAAAAAAAGTGAAAGGAGAGGAGGCGTTTACACACCATGAGGAGAAAGTTATGCACACTTGAGTTTGTTTTCTTACTTCTCTTTACAAATGTGGAAGGCTTTTCTTTACTAAAAACAGAAATAAGAAGTTAATATTTCTGTGATTGGAGCCAGATCCCTTTAAATTCCATGTCAGAATTGTTTGGAAAAGGCATTTATCATTACAGATGTTCTCAGCAACCAAAAAGAGAATACCATAAATCATTTTAAAACTTTTTCCTCCTTTTTATATAGCTTATGTTCATACCAACTGAAACACAAATTTATAGGAAACAAGAAAAAAGCACACCCTTAAAGCTCCCTCATGCCACTGAAATAATAAATAAATTTCAGCTTTCCAAGTCTTATTTTTCAATTTTTTCCACTTTCTGCATCCTTTATCTGTGAGGTTAAAAAGTATTAAAATTATTCGCTTGTACAAAGTCATCAGTCAGGATAAAAGTACAAGACAAATTCCCTTAGCATTATGCTACAGCGCTGTGAAAACAGCCATGGGGAACATGTAGGACAACACCAACAAAACAGGCCTCATGTGGAAAATGTTTTATGGATTTTGGTGTCAAACAACTCCAAAGTTGTTTGTTTGGCAGTGTTCTGCATCACCAGAAGAAGACCGTACTCACAGGTAAACCTGGTGGTGGTAGCATCATAATCTGGGTTGCTTTTATCCTGTTCAAACTGGGTTTCTGTTTTTATCCAGTGTTATAAACCATTCCATGGATTTTATTTTTCAGCTTTACATTTACCCAGCAGACTTGTTTTCACTACAGATATAAACAGTTTTGAAAGGAGTTATCGCGGTCTAATTTTCCATGCCACATAGATCTGACAATTTAAGAGGGCTCTATCCACTTTCGAGATCCAACAGTTGATACCCGCTGCCTTTGATAGCCTCTTTCATTTGTGGGCGCTTATGATGCTATAAACTGTTGGAATGATCCAATATAATTGCTATGCTGTTTTCAAGAAGCAATACAGAAACAGAAAAGCATTATCTTTTTCCAAACACTATCATAACATTTGCAGCTTGAGTTTACTCCACGGAGTCACTTAAAATATTGAGTGCGATAATAATTTCAGAAAAAGGGAAAATTAATTTGGCTTAGCTTTAGGGGTATCATTGTGATAGACTAGCCAAGAAGAAAAGGTGAGATGGAAGCAAAGAATGTGTGGAATATCAAAACATGTCAAAGATCAGAAAGAAGCGTGGGGAGCAAAGGTATGTTGACAATAACAAGAGCAGGGGAAGGGAATAAAAAGCTAATATGACCTGGATGACATAATAAACCTATTGTGATGGTCAGAGGCGAGAAGTCGCGGGTTGCATCTAAAGGAGGCGAACACAGGGCTGCTTCCAGAATGAGCTGAACGGAGGCTACTACAAGCCTCAATCATCTGCATCGTTGATTCAGCAGGAATCCTCTGTGACAGGTGTTAGGTTTCATGAATGGCTGTGTGTGTTTGCGTGCACAAGCAAATGCCTGCTTCTTGGCAGTGATGGCTACAATTTGCATAATCGGCCTGCAAACCATACCGGCAGTTAAGTCTGCATCGTTGGTTTTTTTACCTTTACCAACTGATGGGTTGCTTATTTGAAATTATACTCATGTGTTAGGGTAACCTCTTATCAGAATGCATGTTTTTGTTTAAGTAAAAGCTGGTCTTAACTTAATATAAAAACAGACTCACTTCAAGTTCAACTGAAGTATGTAGAAAATGTGATGTCACATTTTGGCATTAATGTTTGCTGAAGTTTAATAGAGGCTGGGGCTTTTTGCGTTGGTTCCTTGGCTGTTTGCTCCGTCAGCATTATTATTTCATCTGACGATGCTTAATATTAATGCCGTTTTGTTTCGTCAATAATAAATGACTGGGGTTGAATGTTGCCACCTTAGCCAGGGTAGTATTACTCCCAGTTGCTTTGTTTTGGTCGTGTGGGCGTTTTACAGAGAGAACTGAAAGTGAAGTGCAGTTTCTGAAACCAAAGAATGCATACAAGCTGTTTTACAACTGTTTTATTAATTTGACATATAGTAGCCACACCTGAACCCCTTCTATAGGTCCCAGTGTGTGATGCTAACAAGAGTGCAATTTGGTATCTTGAGCGTTTGACTCCGAACTTCAATCTTGGTAAGAATTTTTGTTTCAGACTGCTACGTGAATAAAGATGCGTTATTGTAGATCCTGCCTTCCTACGACCATTAGATTCTATAGTCATCAGTGATTAAATGCATTCTGTTATTTGAACAGTTTTATTATCACCTAATGTAATTATCTGTTTTTTTAATGTTCAAATATACATATACATATGCATATATGTACATTATATAAAAAAAAAAAAATTCCCTTCTCACCCACCGCGGGTGGTTTTTTCTTCCTCTCAGCTCGGGTCCTCTACCAGAGGCCTGGGAGCTTGAGGGTTCTGCGCAGTATCTTGGCTGTGCCTAGGACTGCACATTT